>JAKTWD010000755.1:0-23116 GCA_030581935.1 Metschnikowia corniflorae
AAGAATTGGCCATGATTTCATTTGATGTTTTGCCTCGGTTATGGCTGCTTGCGGGACACTTTTCCAGAAATGTCGCCAAAATGCCATTGGTGGGATCCCTTTTTGGATTATCTACCGTGTCACAGAGCTTGACTATGTTCGCTATCACTAGTGCTGTCTCCGTTGTGGAATCCATGCCATTCGATTTTTACTCCATGTTCGTGATAGAAGAAAGTTTTGGATTCAATAAAGCTTCCGTGAAAACTTGGCTCGGCGATTGCTTCAAAGTGTACTTGGTGAAATTCGGTCTTGGAGTTCCCATAGTATACGGATTTTTGCGCATCATGGACCACTTTGGATCGTCTTTTTTGATTTACATGGGACTTTTTCTGTTATTTGCCGAAGTCGCTGCGTTCATCGTCTTCCCTAAAGTCATCTACCCACTATTTTTCAAGTTCAAGAGGCTTGAACATGGTGAATTGAAAGACACCATCAATTCGTTGGCCAAAAAAACCGGTTTTCCTGTTGATGACGTGTGGGTGGTCGACGGATCTAGCCGAAGCTCGCATTCCAATGCTTTTTTCACTGGAATTCTCTGGAAGAAACAAATCGCTCTATTCGACACTTTAATCGAACAAAACACGCCCGACCAAATTGCTGCGGTAGTGGCCCACGAAATTGGCCACTGGAAGAAGAACCACACTTTTGACTTGATGCTCACAAATCAGGTATTTGGCGTCTTTCACTTGTACTTGTTCTCCTATTTCTACGAAAACAAGTCGATCTTGAGCTCCTTTCGGTTTTTCGAAGGCTACCCGGTGTTCATCTCTTACTACTTGTTCACGTATGTGGAAGCTTCCGTCACTTCCGTTACGCAGTTCTTGAGAAACCTCAAATCCAGACAGAATGAGTATTCTGCAGACGCCTTTGCCGCGGATCAGGGATATGCAGATGGTGTGGCAAAGTCGTTGATCACGATGTCAACAGAGAATTTGACTTTCCCGAACTCTGATTGGCTTTACTCTGCATACCATCGTGATCATCCAACATTAACAGACAGATTGAATGCGATTGGGTATGTCTCGAAAGAAAAGGTTGGGAATTTGAAGCTTGGCGTTGAGGAGAAGAAGGAGTGATCTAGCTTCACAGCTTTACGATAACCTGGCTCTTTCATGTGTAGATTGAACATGGGCTGTTGGCTTAGATGCCATTTGATCGTTGGCATAGGGAAACGATTAGGCACGCAGTCCTTGCCGTACGAAAGCATTTCTGCATTGTAGATCATATACGTACAAACTTTCATATTTCCAAAATCTGATCAATTTGCACATACCTGAAGACTTCGTGCCGAGTTTGAGCTCGCTCCTTACATCAACGTTTTTTTGTGGAAGGTTGAACTAGCGCATCATCTGCACAATCGTCTTTCCTTTTTCACATCTGTACCAAGGTGAAGACTGTCTTAAAGAAAGGCATACAAGGAGGTAATTATCAGGTCTGAAGTCAAACCCGCTTCTCGCGTTACCCTCTTGGTGACTACTTCAGCAAAACTGACACCTGAAAGATGCTTGCAGTAGTGAAGAGACCTCAAAATTAAGTGATTTGCCATATCATGGTCCACTGATTGCAAGAAGAATATACACGTATCCCTCATTCCTGAGGATGGTCGTTTAATATTGAGTTTCATCACTCACCGGTTCGACGACTCACACCTGATTTTACCTTAATATTAACATGTGCCACGTGTTTCTTCACCAAGAAGTATACAATGCTGTCCACAAATATCACTCATCAAGACACCAAAACTGGCCCTCGCGGATAGAAGAAGCGACGTTATATCATAGGTCACTGAGTTGGCACGTCGATTGAATACTCCCCTGACTACTCCTGTAAATCATTACGAAGATATGCTTAGCGAGTGATGACCCAGCGCAGTCAAACAAAAATTGGAAGAGACCGAAAGAAACCCACTCGAGAAATAGATTCACGGTGTGCATGTTTTCTCGACATTGCCACGTGCGAGCAATGGCCTTGCCTCTTCAGAAAGTGGCTCTTAATTGGCTTACAATATCCTTGAAACGGAACAGTAAACTCCAGAGTAGGCTTTTTTAGCCACTTTACTTCTTTTGGCGAAAGGGAAACCCCCATTTCATCTCGAAGATTGGTTCAATAGCGTGAAAACGGCTATTGACGTGTTGTGTTCAGGTTGGCGTTTACAATTTTGTAGAATCGTATTCGCTATGAGAGCGCTAGAATTTCCATCAGTAATAAGTGCATGTGAAGAACGGGACGATGTGGCTACTAAACAGCCCGGAGATCGAGAAGGGGTCAGTACAATTGAGTGTGTAAGCGCACAGCTTTGTTCAATCTGGGATCGTCCTGGAGCGAGAATGATCACGTAAAAGCACTTTCTTGAATTTTTCATCGAAACGAAAGGCAAGGCCAGAGAGAAAATGTATCGAAGAAAGCTACCTATATTCGGGGAAATGCAAGAGTATTTTTCGCTGAGTTCCGCAGGTCAGAACTTAAATGTGCAAAAAGACCGTGCTACGACCCATATTGGATCGCCTCGGCCTCAAATTAAACGACTCTGTGGTACTTAAAAAGCCCCTGGACATAATATTCTAACATGTCCGAGGAAAAGAGGGTAACTCACTTTGTTTTATACAATTGACCTTTATCAAGAAGTTTAACTCAATGTTAATTGATAGCGCGTCTGGCCGTAATGACACGGGGGAGTGATGTCGCTGGTGAGTGCTGATACACGTTAGTGTGTGGAGTAGCAGGTAAAGCTAACGTATTTATAAAAGACAAAAGCAGCCACTTCGTCTACTCGATTGTGCTCAATCTTCAAAAATGGCCCGAAAACTATTGGGAGAGTTTAATTAAATCTTGAAAACCCAATGGGAAAGTTACTCAATTACAATCCGTGGGAATGAGTAACGAGCAAGATGAGAGCGAGACAAGAGCTTTGAGGGAAATCGGCCAGCACTTACTGAGAATAATACTCAGGTGTATTTCAGATAAGACCTCGGACGAGAACAATCAAGATGGTAGCTATAGAAGGGCATGACGATTCCATCAATACGTGATTCCTTTCCACAATTGAGCATAGCGCCCAGAGTGGCAGGCGACGAATTGATAGCGAAATAACGTACTAGCTTCGGGGTTCATTTCTGAGCAAGTGTATAACAATCTGACTCGAATTATATACCAGTTTGCGATGCTGGTGGTGTCAATTGCGACCATCATCTATCACACATTATTGCATAGGGTTGGTCGAAGAAGTATCGAAGGGCGGGTTAGTAAATCAGTTACGTCTGAAGAGCACAACGCTCTTGTCATTTGCGTCTGTACTAGAAGCACTCAATAACAGTTCCAAAGAAAAACATTTATTTGAAATTGTTATGCTGAATAACAGCTCGTTTGCATCATCATGAACAGAACAGAGTGTGTATACGTATTTCGTAAAATTGATCGATATTATTAGAAACCTAATTCTGTGATGTTTCTTAAAAAGAAAAATGATAATAATAATGTATAAACAAGGTAAGTAAGCTGACGTCACTTTTTACTGCAAATTAATAAATGCAACCTCTTTACAAATTGCCGACCTGTTGACTGACGAACTTCCATCACAGCCTCATAGCTTGCAGTACTAGAGAATATTGATAACAAGCTTGTGACAGCTCATTCGTTTATAATTATTTCGCCAACATGAGGTATCAAAGACATGAAAGATCTCAATTGTTCATGAGAACGAAAAATATTTAAATACTTGTAATACCTTTGTTCAAAAACAATTTGTGCCTTTCGTACCTTCTATGACAGGATAAATTTTTTTTGGATGACTGTGAAGACCTCGAAACGTAATCAGTGGTAAAGATGATGAGTTGCTCGTTGAGCTTGATGATATGTAACAATATTACATTTTTAGAAGCCATCGAATTTCCCATCGTAATCCCCATCGTTAAACCCGAGATTCAACCCCAAAAACTGGAAACACGCTACCGAAAATTGCCATATCATGGGTGCTACTCTAAAATAATCTTCATCAGTATGAGATAGTGAGTAGCCAAACTACTCTTATTTGTGGGTAATCTCTCCACTTAGTACTCTGAAAATGTGTTGATGATATAGATATATCTAGTTAGTTCGACAATGTGTGCAAATCTTTGGACTCAACCACGTCAATTCGAACATAAAAGAAAAATTATTCCATGACCCTCTAGTCTGTATATCATAATGTCCATCATATTAGCTTGCCAATGGAGTCATGAATGCGCATCAGTATGGGATGTATACCAGAGGCACTATAACTACGAACACTTCGTAATCAGCTTAAAAGTCACCTTTTCAGCAACAGTCGCCACAATCATGGAAAAAAAACAAAACAAATTCCATCACCCCATTACATTTTCCCAAAACCTCCCGACCCTTATTCATCCTATTCGCACCCACCAAACCACCGCACCCAGGCCAAGTCACGTGCCCATGCGCTTGAAAAAAACCACTAACAGATCTCCTTTCCCTTGATTCTTCCATATCTACACACATTTCTTTCTGCTGCCATGTTGAGATCAGCCGTTTCCCTCACGGGCCTCCAGAGCAGGTCACGTGCTCTACGGGCGTTTTCGGCCTCGGCCAAGGTGCTTGCGGCGGCGCCTCCACCCAAGAAACAGGCTAAGGTAGTGAGGAAAAAAGAGATCAAGGAAAAGGTTAAAAAGGGCGGGATGACCCACTTGAAGTTTGGCGAAGCGGTGAGACTGCTCAATTTCGAGAAGAGCGCCGTGGACTTGGCGTCGCGAGATGTGCCCGAGTTGGATGCACAGGCCATGGGCGACATCGAGTCCAAAATGGTGATTTACAACCCCCAAACCGAGCTTCAGCTCCGGGAATTGGGCGCTTTCAAGAAGAACCAGCACCACGAACTCTTCTCCAGCCCCGTGTCGATGGTCACGGAGAACACCACCCGAATTTTCTCGGACTTCATCGAGAAATTGACCGGTTCTTCGGCTGATAACAGAATCTGTCTTCTAGGCGAGAAAGGGTCGGGTAAATCGACGCTCGTAGCGCAGGCTCAGGCTCTTCTGGTGTCACATTATAAGAAAAATATTGTTTTGTTGCATGTGGACCACGCCGAGAAAGTTGTAGATGGGTCCAGCGACTACTATTATAACCCCGCCCTCGGCAAGTTCCACCAACCCATGTTCACGAAAAGATGGATCAAGAAGGTGCGGGCGGCTAACGCAGAAACCTTTAAAAAAATGCCGTTGACCGAGGATGTCAGTTTTGTGACAAAAAAGCAGAACCACACGTTGCACAAGGACAAGAACACACTATTTGACTACCTCCAGTTGAACCACGAGTTTGGGTTCTTCGGCCCGTCCGCTGCGTTCCAGTTTTTCCTCAAACAGTTGCAGGCACACTCCGAAAAGTTCCCCGTGTTGGTTTCGATCGACAATTTCAATGCTTTGATCAAAGACCCTCACACCAAATACTTCCACACGGACATGAAACCAGTTGCGCTTGCGGAGTTAGAGTTTGGCGACTTCATCACGAGTCTTGTGAGCGGAGACTTTTCTTTCAATAAAGGAGGAGTTCTTCTTTCGGAAAGCAAGGATTTGGGCGAGTGCAAGACGTTGCGTGTGGGCCTAAAGTTGGAGGCGCCCAACCCTTACGACGAGCCCTCACAATGTTACTTAGACTTTGCCGAGAAGATGACGCTCAACGGCGGTGTCAAACCTTTCACTGTGCAGAACCTCACGAAGCACCAGGCCCGTGAATTGTTGGCGTTTTTGGACAATGTGGGGGTGCTTCAGGTGAGACAGTACCCCACCAAAGAGGTGTATAAAAGTCTCGAGGAGAGTGCGGCAGCACCTGGCAGAACAATTCATGTGGGTCAGTACGCGAGAAAAGAGGATTCTGCAAAGCAGTTTGACAGCATTTTGGAGCTGTCGTTCTTTGCGTCTGCCGGAAACCCCGGCCGGTTCTTGAAGATTAATAATATGACGTTTTAGGCTTGTATATAGGAATCTACGTTGTGAGTGGATGGATCAGGTGTTGTATTAATTTAAAAGAGGGGGATTTGGTGGTGTTCCAGTGAAGTCAGACTTGTTCTTCTAGCAAATGACATTTACAAGAACTCTGGGTAGGATATAATCCTCTCATTGAAGATGACTCGTAAAAATTATGACCGACAACTCACATACAAAATGCTATGCTTAGTAGAGTATTCAGCGACTTTAGGGCGTTTTGGTCAAATGCGTGTTAATCTTGAAAGCAGGTTCGTCTGTGTTATATTGTTGACGAGGAAGTATTAGGAACGTAGTCTGCAACAGACACACTTATATGATTTTTAGAAAACTCTTTTGTTGGTTAAATTCCGTAAAAGTATTTAAGACCACAAAAAAACATCTGATCATATCTTATTTCTCGTATGTTCGTGTGCCTGTCTTTGTTCATCATAAAGCATTGCTAATAATTGCAATTGACCGCACACTACAATAAGCCAGAGTTCTAAATAGGCCTGTCTTGTTCATGTGTTTCTTTTAAGGATTGAAACCCTCATAATTCTCGAAAAAGCATGATTGTTCTTATGGCTCGAAATTGATTATCAACATTTTCCTCTCTCTATCTAGCATTACTGACAGTGAATACCATCACCACATATATATTAGACTTACAACATAATTTCATTCTTGTCACCGTTTCTCAGGTATCACGATCCCTCATTAGACCAAAGATCTCGCAAGTGCAAAGCGTAAACTATCGAAAACATCTAGCCTTCTTTCAACAACCTTCACTCTCTACAGTACACCTAGGAGTCAGCATCCCACCCGGCCCAGAAATATTTATATTATGCCAATGAATCACACCTACTCTAAATCTCAACCACACTACGTAAACAACGTGTCCTCCTCTCTCAAGTACTCGCCGATATCTCCTTGTCTAAACGCGACGATACCCGTAGGTTGCATGCTCTTAGTTTCTGCCGTCAGTTTGGCAGAAACACCAAATCCAAGCGGAACGTCATGCATCGAGTAGACAATGACCCCAGCATGTTCGGGGATATCCTCGGAAATACGGCCAACGTGTGCTTTCAAAACATGATTACCGTACAAATAGGGCATCTCACCATTGGATTTGATCCACACCTTGTACTTGGCATACTGTGCCAAGTAAGGCAACGCCGTGATGTGCAAGCGAAACTTGCCGGTCTTTGTAAACTTACCAAAACACGTGCCAACCGCCATCAAACGGTCTCGCGCCACACATACGGCGAATTTGGCTGTGGCCTCGGAAACATAGTACACTCTGTCTTTCTGTAGCCTGAAAACATGCGGATTAGTAGGGTTGTCGATCAAAAACGAGATGTTGCGGCCCATGTAGTTGGCCAACTTCTCGAACACGACCTTGGTTTCCTCTTCCGTCAACGACCGCATGCTGAGAGTGTGGGAGGGTGTTTGTGGTTTAGTATGAATGAATAATTCAAGACTATATTTTTTCATGCACCACTCTGGGGCTCGGGTCACGTGCGCGCAGAGATGCCCTGGACAGGTGGTAGAAGTTCGGGAGATCTTCAGTTTTTTGAAAAGTAGTGTAATCGTGTTTTTGTTTTTTGGATTTGAGTTAGATCGTGGGCTTTCTATTTGTTCTGGAGATGGGTTTGGGTTCCGGGTCTCTTGAATATGAATTCCAGAGTGCTGTAGTCTGTATGGCTTGGCTCATCGCACTGAAGTAGGTCGTAGTTGCAATCGATCAGTATTCGGCTTTCATTCGATCAAATGTCAATGAAAAGTCAAATTCTTGCGGGTATGACGGTTTATAGCTGGCAAGCTAAATCTAAGAATTTTGGTGGCTCCTTTAGTATCTGATTGCTATTAGTGGCGGGGTCATGTTGCAGTCAATGTAATGCGCTGGTTGCAAAGTGAACCAATGATGCCTTGTAGCGTAGCATCTCTTCGGAAACCCCAGAAAAATCAAAGCCAACAATCCCTCGAAAGATTTTTTTTTCAGTTTTGATTGCATGCCCCCGTTCTCCTGCCTTTTGCAACCATTTTGGAAACTCCAAGGCTATGTCTCTCCAGCCCCAGGCTGCAAAGGTCAACTTTGGGTGCCAACACTGACTGATTATAGAAGACATTGGAAAAGCGAAATGAACAAGAAAAAATGAAAGAAAACTGGGGAAAACAATCTCGAGAATTCTAACGCAGTTCGGTTTTTTTCTTCAAAAATCTCGATATCCATTATCTCCTCCTCCATTTTCCCATCTCTCCCTGTTGCCATTATCAGCGCATCGCGGGGTGCGCGCAACATCCAGAGAATTTTCGGCACCATATAAACCCCAGATTACCGTATTTCTGCAGCCTCCAAATGACGGAAATCAAGAGAAATGTGGAGGACGCCTTGGAGCCAAGTACTGGCTCTATTGCTGAAGATAGCAAAAGGCAGAAAACCGCACCTGGCACCGAGGCCAAGCCAAAAAATTTCTCTAAAAGAGACCACAAGGCCATGTAGGTAAGTCGATTTTTACTGCAGTTTTGCAGTCAAGTGGAAACTGCAAAAACGACCAACTCATCACACAATACTAACTCCATCCAGTGACTGGAAACCTCTAGTGGACGAGGACGGCAATCCCGTGGAAAAACTGGAGCGCAAACCGAAGAAAAAGGTTGCTTGTATGATCGGATACTGCGGTACCGGCTATAATGGCATGCAGATCCAACCAAATCCCGAAATCAAGACCATTGAGGCAGAAATTTTTAAAGCCTTGATTGCCGCTGGCGCTGTTTCCAAGGAAAACTCGACCGACTTGAAAAAAAATGGGTTTATGCGTGCAGCACGGACCGATAAAGGCGTCCATGCAGCAGGGAATGTCATCTCGTGTAAGCTCATTTTGGAGGAGGGAGTTCTCGATCGCATCAATGAGGCTCTTCCCGAACAGATTCGCATGTGGGGTATTGAGCGTGTAAACCGGTCGTTTGACTGCCGAAAGATGTGCCTGTCGCGGATTTATGAGTACCTTTTGCCGACCCACAGTTTGCTTCCATCGAGACCCAAGTCCAGTTTGTTCAACTTGATAGAGACAAGTCGCCAAGAACACCCCGGCATTCTCCGGGATGACCCGGATACCGAATGGTGGACGTCTACCCGGAAGGCCATTTTGGAGAGTGGGGTGTCCGAGGAGGCCTTGGAACAAGTGTTTGAAAAGACCGCCGAAACCACTTTCGATTTGGAGAAAGAGGACCTGAAAAAGAAGGAGTATTATAATAGCGACGGCGAGGTTTCCGAATGGGGAAAGCTTGTCAGGAGTGTGCGCAGCGTTGAAAATGCCTGCCGCCGCCAATACCGCGTGTCTGAAGCCAAGCTTCAGTTGTTTAGGGAAGCCATGAAACAGTACGAGGGTTCCCACAACTTCCACAACTTCACCTTGGGTAAAGTTTACCAGGACCCTAGTTCCCAGCGGTTTATGAAGGGCGCCAGCGTATCGGAGCCATTCATCATTGAGGGCACCGAATGGGTTTCGATCAAGATCCATGGACAATCCTTCATGCTCCATCAGATCCGGAAAATGATTTGCATGGCGTCTTTGGTGGTGAGAACCGGGTGCCCGATTACCAGAATCGGCGACTGCTTTGGCCCCGCCAAGATCAACATCCCTAAGGCACCTGCCTTGGGGCTTTTGCTCGAATGCCCTGTTTATGAAACGTACAACGAAAGATTGACCGAAATGGGATACAATCACCTTGAGTTCAGCAGGTACGAGAAAGAAATGACCGCATTCAAGATGAAGAACATTTACGACAAGATCTATGCCGAAGAGACCAAGGAGAACGTGTACCACGGGTTTTTCGAGTTTCTCGATACCTTCAAGGGTTCGGGTGCTGCCACTAAAGAGGGCAAGCACATTTTTGACTTCTTAGGTGCTGTGTTCAACAACCAGATGGAGAACAAGGAGGCCAAGAAAAAGGCCAGGCCACTGAAGCCACAAGACAATATTGACTAGGGCGATCACCTGAGTCTGGGACACAGGCGGGTTCCCTCTACACAACGCTGATCTGATGCTATAGATTAGTAAATTCTTTAGCTAAACTCAAAAATTGTAGGCTTGGCCTAGATCCACGCTGGATTGGCACTTTGCTTGTACCCATGCTGTGGCTCACCTTGTTCGTGACTTTGAGGAAAGGTTGCATCGGCAAATCGTCCGCCTCCTAGATTTGCCTGATCATGCAAGGCGCCGCTTGGGTGACTTTGAGGGTCTTCGGCATAACGGCTTGATTGCTGCACCTGAGGAATGGGGCTCATCTGTGCATCGAGCTTTGCAGACGATTGCATATGGTTCTGCAGATGATGCTGTAGTTGAATTGGTTGTTGAGGCTGTTTTTGCTGCAACTGTTGAGGTTGGCTCTGTTGTTGCAGAATTTGCTGTGGGTACTGCTGCAACTGTGTGATGCCCTGACTTTGCTCGGTCTGGCCCTCTCCTGTTTTCCCCTGCTCTCTTTGCCTCTCCTGTTGGAATTTGTATAACGTCCAGTCAAACACATAGTCATACCTGTAATTCTCCTGCTTGAACAAATCCCTGAAAAGATTTCTCAAGTATGCATAGTTGGGTTTATCATCAAACCTCAAATTCTTGACGTAGTTCATGTACTCCAAGAAGTTGTCGGGCAAGCCTTTGGTCAACACGTCGTTCGGAATAGTCATCTTCTTCTCCATGATTCGGTCATACTTTTGCCGTTTGGTGGCGGCTTTCAATCCCTGCCAAGGCAAAGATCCGCGGCAAAAGTAGATCAAAACGTAGCCCAAGGATTCCAAGTCATCTCGTCTAGACTGCTCAATGCCCAAGTGGGTGTTGACAGAGGCGTATCTGGCAGTACCTGTCAAGTTCTTGTTTTCTCTGTAAGGAATGTGAGCATGGGTTCTTGGGTCTCTGTACTTCTTTGCGAGTCCGAAATCGATTACGTTGACCTGGGAGCCACGTCTGCCAATCCCCATTAAGAAGTTGTCAGGCTTGATATCTCTATGGATGAAGCAGCGAGCGTGAATGTACTCGATTCTGCAGATGAGTTGATCAGCCAAAAGCAACACCGTTTTGTAGGTGAACTTGCGGTTGCAGTAGTTGAACAAGTCCTCTAGGGACGGGCCTAAGAGATCAATAACCATGGCGTTGTAGTCGCATTCGGTTCCGTACCAGCGAACAAATGGAATGCCGACACCGCCACTCAAAGCTTTGTAGACCTTGGCCTCGTACTCCAACTGAGGATGTTTTGCTTTCACGTTTTCTAACTTGATTGCGATCTCCTCGCCGGATATGACGTTTGTACCCAAGTAGATATCACCGAACGAGCCGGAGCCAATCTTTCTACCGATACGGTATTTCTTTCCAACTCTCAAGTCCATCATCTTTGCATCAGTCTTCGATTGGGAGGACACGGTATTATTCATGATTTAATGCTAACGCTAGGCGCAGTTGTGTTGTTGATTGGCTGGTAGGATCAGCCGGCCTTATCTGCTTTCAAATCTAAACGAAGAATGACCACACAGCTGTGACTTCGTTTAACGCGCGTTTCAGACGTAAAGAAACAAGTTTCGAGCCTCTGAGTAAATGACATAAATCAAGTTGAGCCAAAGAGTGCAAAAGCTCAAAACTGGATACGGTATCAAAGCACAAAGTCCGTTACAAGTCAAAATCGCTTCTGGTCAGTTTCTAGAACTAAAAACAAAAGAAACAAGGACCCAAATTTTAAGTGTATCACTAAAAATACAAGTGTGGCGTGAAATCGAAACGAACGTATAATCACGAATAAACGCCCAGCCCCAATTTACGCCCACGCGGAATTCCGTGCACTTACGGTGACAATATCAATAATCGAGCAGACCGAAAAGTAGCTCCTGTGATCAAATTCTTATTTCTTGCTTTTTATTCCAAATTCGGCAAGTGGCCACGGCCTTCTATGAAATGTATGGGTGGTAACAAAAAAGAAGTGAGAAGTGAGGGATGGATTTGGGTCACAAGGAGCCAGCGCAATGGGAAAAATGGCGAAACAAAGATGGCACTGGCAGTGATCATTGGGCCGCGCACGACCGTCTAATAACTCCAGTTTCGCGCGACATTAATTTGGTGAAGGGCAGGGCCAGTGGCGCGATTTATTAAGTAACTACTATTTTTGTGGTGATCATCGATACGCTATGTTTTTGGCTGAGTAAGCAGTAAGTGGTATGTACACAAAAGTACACACAATTGTTTCCAACCTTTCTGGAGCGTTGAAAGCCCACATAACTCCTCAGTGAGGCAGATCACTGAAGATGTGTATATGCTTAAGAAGGACATCCACTCCTTGTTCCTCGTTGTCCTGGGGGATGCTTGTTGGCGCTTCAGATCTGAATCTCTCTTGTCGTGTTTCAAGATCAGATTTGCTTCCTGGTCAAATCTCTTCTTTTTCGTCGGAAAAAGGCCTCAATGCCCGAGAGTTGTCAAGATCGTCATGGCAATCGGGATTAATTAATTGCGCTTCTTGTTGATCGTGTCATTCATCCTCGTCACTTTCGTAGACATTAAAAGGAACACTAGCCTTTACCCGCCGTGATTTTGAGAGAGCTCACCACCAGTGCGCAGCTATTTCATGTGGAGATTGGCTCTTTGAATCATGCTACAAACCGATTCCCGAGTCGTGTAAGGCAAAGTATAACAATTCGCCAATGGGGAGCAACCAACGAGTATATTTCAAAGTTTCAATACATCTTGCATGTGATGGAATCAATGCCTACTACAATGATTCTTTTTTTACGGATCACGATATATCTACGAACTATTGTGTAGTAATTACTAATGGCTACTGACTCGCAACACTAGGCAGGGCAGGCATGCGAGAGAGGGCAACTTTAAAGTAGGGACAGGTGGAGCGCAATGGGTGTTTAAGTGAAGATTTCTCATCTTATTACACTGCAAAAATTTGGAGAAGGGCTTTTCAATGATGCTCTGTGTCGATTAAAATAAAGGTAAAAGAGGGAATATTTCGTATTACATTAATGCGAAAGCGATTGATATGGAGATGACTTGGACTGACATATCATGTTTGCACAAGTAAACAAAACTAGAGCTGGCCAATTAATACTTGGTTAAAGGGCTTGCGGAGATTGAAATGGAAACAAAAGAATTCGTTTCTTTCAAGAGAGAAAAGTCACATGAATTCGATATGTTAGGTACTCTCTACACATGCTCTTTGCTGTCGATTAGCATGTTCGCAGCCAAACTTCTTTTCTCACCCACACACACAAACTCCCAACATACAATACCCATGTCTCCGGCTTTAAACCTGAATTGGAGCTTTTTCTTACTTTTAGTATCTTTTGTTCAGCTCCGAAGTGGCCCTGTGCGGGTGTGGTCACCTGACATGTTTGGTAGGGTGGTCACAAGATATGACAAAAGTAATGTCAAGAGATGGGTTTGCGTATTTACAAAGAAGGAAACTTAAGAACAGCTTGACTGGAAATGATACGCGTCCTTTTTTAACAAAAATATACTGATATATTTTTATATTTGTGGCTACTTGCTCGAAATGTGATTTTTTGTATTACGTTTATTTTTTTATTACGTTTAATTTACGAATTTAGTGGTTTGCTATGGTTCCTCAAAAAGGTACTCGTTGGCCAGCGCTGCTCATTCTATAGACCCTGGGTTGAAGCCCTAAGCGAGAGCACCCGATGCGCATGAGTTCACAGCCTCAAATTTTCTTGAAACTCGACAGCCCCTGGCTCATTCATTAGAGAAAATAAATAGTAACTTCTAGTCGTAAGCACGCCGCCTTCTGCAAAGCCAAATTTCAACATTCTGCTGCGTGGGTTGCGAGAGAGGCCAAAGACAACGATGATGTGGAGATGGAAGATGGCGCTGGTGAAGTTGCCGAAAATGATTGAGCTCATGCATTCTCGATGAACACAGGTATTCTCTTTTCTCGAGCAGCTCTATTTGGACACGAGACAGCTCAATTCCTCACGCATCACTGTCTCATACTAATGAAGATTATGGATGTTGAGGTAATTTTCGCCAGCGTGTTTCCAATTTATGGGTCCAAATCACGGTGTTTGTTGGAGCAAGACTAAGAACAAATTTCGAAAATCATCACGCAAATCATCACAAAAATTCACGAACCGGTTACGATGGTGATTACGATGGTTATCAAAAGCGTAATTTGAATCATGGTGGTGATTACGGTGGCCCGAATTTCGTAAATCGTAACCTTGGCATACTACGCGCGTAATTTGCAACCCTGGTCTGATGACCCTGCTGGTGAGATCAAGTGACTATTGAATGTAAAAGAGCAGGTGATTGTGATACTGATCCTGAAAATTAGTTGTTGGCAGCTTGGTTTCAATATATTTGGAATGACTGCTACCGTTCAATCCGTTTTCTTTCAGTTCCATTAAATTGTATAAATCTCTACATGACATAATCGTCTCATTGTTCATACTGTGGGCTTACACACCTGGTAAAAGGTGAGAAGCTTGACCAAACATCTGTCTACAGATTTCCGAAGAATCCTCAAAATACGTCTCAATTGGTCACGAGACCATGGCTTTGTGAAAACACTTGTGGCACCCTCGCTCACGATCAATTTGCGCCTCCTCGTACCTCTTAGATAAAAAAGATCTCATCTATGGAGTGACCGATTAATCTTAATTTTAGTCCCCATCTTTCAAGCACAAAAAAACTCCTCTCCGTTGGTCTGTGTACCAGGCACTTAACACGAGGTCTAGTGAAATGGCCACAGATCAATCGATGGCGCAATTGCGGTATTTCCCATGAAGTTTGAAATTCCAGAAAAAGCCTCCAATGATGTCCGAGCACAATGCTGGGTACTTGACCCAGGAACTTTTGGTCGTAAATTTTTAGGCAGTCTAACACCATTGCCTTAGTTCTATTACCTGTCGCTTTTTCTTCCTTTTGACCAAAGTCCTAAAATGTTTCCCTTGAGAAATTGACCCACAGTTCTGCTGCCAGGCTAATTTCGCAGTCAATAAACCTCACATGTGAGCACCTTAACGTCTACAGAATCCCTCCACAAACCTCGGTATCTTTTACACGAATAAACCCAGAAGCGAACGCGAGCGAAAACGATCAAAATAGCCCAAAAAAGTCGCCTTCTTGTCGTAATCCTACCCGGTTCAACTGCCCAATATTGCTGGTGTACGGGTCTTTATACAGCTTCCGTCTGGTGCCGGTGCTGGTGGTCAAATGTAATCATTCTCAGAGTATATGTCGATCATCTACGGCCAATCAAGACAAAAATCACAATTGTATAGCACTAGACTGGGTTGAAAGAACTCCTTCATCCAATGCTTTTGTTAAAGAGAAGTTCAATTGGACAAAAAGGTTGGAGGTGTTTACTTGTGTGCAGGATACTTACCCTCGCAGTTTAGGCCTTGGTGAAAATTAATCAGCTAAAAGTATGGGGATTATTTGTTCTTTAGCATACAGATAGAATCTACCGAGTAAATTAAATTTCGCAATGTATTAATTTTTAATCATCCATGTTTTGTGGCGTTTATAGCGGGACCGAATTTTGGCGTGCTACGTCCCGGCTGCAAAGTATGGCTGCGGTGCAATAAATTTTACGCGATATTATAGAAGTCGTGGGTAAAAGTTTTTGATTAATAGACATTACGACTAAGATTATGGCATCTTTTTGAGCTTTTGATGCCCACATTAGATATTGAATAAAGCAGAATAACAAGCATACGCAGTGATCTAGTCACGTCATGATAACTAAAATATTGTATATGTATAACTCGATTGTTCGACATTACTATTTTGCGTTCATGTGGGCTTATTTTCAAAGCTTCACAGCTTGGAACAAGTCGAGCAGATTCAGAGACCCCTGGTCATACTAGATCAAGGTTTGTTGGTCGACTTTTTATGGTCTGATTCCTTGTATTACAGGCCTTTGCTTCTACCTGAGGATGATTTTCATCAAGATTTGCACCTGGAAGAGCGCCCATCGAGTTTACATTGCCAATCTTTTCATTGTCTCTGGCAATAAACTGCTTGTTCTGTCCGTTAGCATGCACTTAGTTTCGGAGAGATAAGACCCAGGCGGGGAGGACATTGATGAAGTACATAAGGAGTTCATGCGTTTCATAGATAGCGGAGCATAGTTCTTCGAGATCTGTGAATCGTCCATTATTACAACCCTCATTATGTCTCCTTTCGTCCAGATACTCATCGATTCGCTATCATCTGCGATCCACTCGTCCTACATGAGAGCATCTGATATTAATACCGGTCTGACCCATAACTGAGCTTCTGTTGTTTCCGTTCATGCAGTGGAAGTTTCGGCCACTTTTCGTACTATGTCCATAACATGCGAGAGAGCTTGAATAGCGCTTCATGAACGGCATCTAGAATGGTAGATGATAGACATCCCCGAATAATTTCTGTGAAAGAAATAAGAATAGTTTATCATAAACATGAACAATTAAAGCGGTGGGAAGGTTTTGGAAAAAGACGTACCATCAGAAATGGGTACTTCACAACGACCTCACGGCACTCACCACTTCAATCTCGGATCATATGTCCCATCCATGATATCAAGAAGAAACAATCAATGCAATGCCTACTTTGTGGCCTGCAAGAATACTCCCAAGCGTTGAGGAAAAATGAATTCTGATATTTTCAGATCGCAAGTTTAAACGGGTATTCATTGACGAGAGTTCCTCTACACAGACACAACAGTCCAGAGATAAGACTAGTGAAGCCTGAATACCAAAACATTTGCAGCTTTCTTTTCCTGTCTTTCTTTCATGTCATAGGAAAGGTATGACACATGATTTTGAAGTCACACTTTGCTTGACTATAATCTCAGAGATTGTCAAGCACACAATTCACATATAAATTATCTTATTTTGCTAGAGTCCATTTTTGAACCTGTCACTTCATTTGATCACAAAAAGAGTTCTCCATTTTTTTGTCATTCGATCACTCTCCTGTTTAGGGCTTGCGCCCTAAACCGGCTAATACTATAACAGAGGGATTTTTGCTCATGTGTGAATTCGAAGAGCGAACTTTGGTGAATCTGAGATATTTTCTCATCTCACGTCAAAAAGGTGGCAGACACAATACTTCCACACGGCTTAGCTAAAAGTCTTCCCTTTTCACTACACATTTTTGTTGATATTATTTGTGGATTATGGAACATTCCTTTGTGAGCCCACTTTTGAAGTCCACAGAACCTCTTGATTCACGACTACTGTACACGCAGACCGTAGTTCATAACCCGTGTCAGGCATACTATTCAAAAGCTACAGTCTCAGATCTTGTGAATCAAAAGCTCAGACCAGAGATTCGAGTATGATGTGGTATTTCTCTCTGTTTATTTACTCGATTTGAATTATCAAGACCATTGCTATTGCAATCTCTACCACTTTGGAAATTCGGGGATGGTTGAGTAGAACTAGACTGATAACTGCACGAACTGACAGTCTAAATCGCACGCCTTCCCGCTTACTGATAAAGTGAAATACGTGGAGGAAAAATACATCTGTGAAAAGATTATCAAAAGCTGTCTTATTCCTACGTGGTATCTTATTATTCCATGTTTCTTTTTGTTCTCTTCCCATTTACTTACCTTTCCTACTATTCTATTATTAGGTTTCTTAAACTCCGCATCCCGTCCTTGCATGCGTGCCCCCTCATGCGTCATGCGTGTTCAGGCGGAAAGCCTCGATGTGTACCTGCTACACCCAAAAGAGGGTGGAGTTGCCGCCTCTTGCCACTTGATGACCCTTTACTCACAAAAGCAATTTTGATTTGGTGAAATTTACAAATCACACTATTACTTTATTAATTAGTACGCGGGAAAGCTATAACGAATCGAGTGCCCACGTTAACATCAGAGATCCCATCATCCGCTCTCGTACATCCAGCTCTATTTGGTGGCTTCTGTTGCTTCAATTGGCTCCACAGCAGCCTCAGCGGCTGATTCTGAAACAACTTGGGCCACTTCCTCAGTGGTAGGCTCGGTGGCCGGATCGAGCAGACGTTTAGGCATAGCCTCTTCTGCAACCTCCGCACCTTCGCTGGCGTCCGCGTCAACGACAGGTGTCGCGGCCTTCACCTCACCCTTCGCGGCCTCTACTTCTCCGCTCTTTTCTCCACTGGGACCCACAGGTCTCCTAAATTTCTTCAAAAACTTCAGAAAGAACTCATTTTTCTTCGGCTCCCCGTCGGCAGCAGGTTTCCTTGCCCTGTTCCGGATACGCTTGAACAGACTTGTTCTCTTGACCGCGTCACTTCCTGCACCCTGATCCCCACTGGCGTCACCTGCACTTGGTTCTGCATGTTGTGCCACGGGCTCGGACACGTCTTGTGTGGCGTCGCGCGTGACACCCTCTTCCTGATCCCCGGAGCTGGCTAGTGTTCCGTCGGCATTGTCGGTGGGAGCGTCATTCACTGCGTCTGATACCACGGCCTCAGCCTCCGCAGATGCACTTCCCACTGCTGCTGCATCGCCCTCCGCTCCTTGTGCGGAGTCTGGCTTTGCGTCTGTTTTTTTCTCGTTTACATCCTCCTTCGAATCCAGCAAAAAGATTCGCGAAGTTCTCTTCAACTTATCCTTGATGCCCATTGTTTGAACTTAGTGTCACTAGTTCTTTTATTTGATATTCCAATCTTTGGAATTGAATCTTTTTTTCGATTATTTTAATCAAGTCCGACAAAGTTTATTGGCCGAGATGAACTAGAAGAATTGTGAGATGGCCGCAAATCTGAAAAGAAGTGTTGTAACTGGCGGTAGATCCCGGCGCTTAAAAACGATTTGGTGTTCTTTGGGTGAATCTTTTTGAGGGGGGGGCTCGAAGGATTCATCGTGCTATTTATATTCTCCAGGGGACCGCAGACAGGGCGCCTCAGTTAAAGGTCAGCCTGCCCCTCCCCTGTTTCAGCCGCATGCATGGGCCGCGCTTGTTCCTGCGCGTTGACGCGGGAGCTGTCTGTTGCAGTGTGTGGGTGCTGCTGGGGAAACTCGTGCAGACGCCTAGGTGCACATCTCGCGGCAAGTTGGCTCCGAACCTTCCGCTATCGAGGTCCACTTCTCACTCCCCATACCTCAAGAGATGATATGTATTAATTGGTGTGAAACGCTTCCTTGAGATTGTTGATCGCAATTGAGAAAGAAGTTGTCGTTTTAATTATGTTGACACAATCTTCGGAAATGCTTGTCCGCCGCATCGTGCCGCGGTTCTGTGCATTGTCTAGATCTGGACTTCCCAAATTCTGGGTTTTATGATCAGCTCATTTAGTTCGAAGATGCGCTCATAACCATAGAGTTACGAGCCACTAGACGACAAGGTGAGCGATGACTTGTGACGAATTATGACAAATCTCGATATCCACGAATACTCGTGTATGCTGCTCTCCGAGGCTACGCTCTTCGGAAGCCGTGACACGTGTTCATGTTGTTTCCCAAAAGTGGGTGCTGAATTCGGAACTGCAATCTTTTGCGAAACAAAAACAAAACGTGTCTCGATCGGGGCTAACCCGCGACTACAAAGACAGGAATAAACAAACAACTCAACTTGAGACGAATGCAGAAGGCCGGTACATCCTAAACAATACCGAGACCTCATCTCGTGTATCCGGTAGTTTATTTTTTCCCAAACATGCTCATATTTCAAGCAGCGGGCGCGGCGGCCGCGCGTCCTTCAATCGACGACAACGGCAGGAGCAGGCCGAAGATTGCAATCCTTTTGCAGCCGCACCGTTTCCTCCAAATTCGAAATTTTTTTTTGGCAGAAATCAATTAGGCAGAAGTTTTTCTGCTGCTCTTCACGATTAGCCTTCAGAAAATGAGGATCTTTGGAGTATGCCATGGAAATTACAGAGGTAAATGCTTGGACATGGATTTTGTTAAGGTGCGCGATTCCGGCCTCGCAGCAAAGAAGCGATTATGCCAACAATGCGGCTACGTGTCCTGAATAAGGCGCGAAATCGAAAGGGTTTAATGATAAATTGACGGAGAACCAAATTGGTTTATTTTAGTTTTCCGCGAGATCCTCCCAGGACTACACATCCTCGATATGTGTTTTCTCGCGCTACCTTTTACGGTGTGAGCTGATGGCTCAATCCGGCAGCGGCCCCGATGCGCGATCCGGACATGCTCGGTGCATTTTTCAGGATTAATTTTGAACAGGAATATAAATCCATAGCCAGAATGGCGACCGATCAACTGGATACAGAACCCCCTTTGGAGTTGGTCAATGCGTTCCTTCCGCAGAGTTATGGACTCTCCATAATTATCGATCATATCAAGCCGAACTTCCAGGGCACGGTGACCATTCCGCTTGCAAAAAATCATTTGTTCAATGGAGATCCCAATGCGCCTTTTGCCCTAACATTGCACGCTCATAAATTGGTGGTGACCGGTGCTGAACTCCAAACTTCCGATGAAAACCAAGTGAAACTCAAAATCACATATGTTCGCACGAAACAGCAGGTGACTTTTTCTGGCCCCGAGCCAATCTCTGCTCTCAAACTTACAGTTTTTTTTTTGGGCCAGGTGACTCTGATCAAAACGTTTCATGACGAAACATACGGTGTTTTTAAAACAAACTACTCGGATTCTGTCCAGGGCCGGTCCGATAACTACGTCATTGCAACACATGCACAGCCGTTTGGTTGTCGTGCAATCTTTCCTGTTGTAGATGAACTCACGCACAAAGTGCCCATTACTCTCCAGATCACGGCAAAATCCCTGTTTAAGGTGATTTCGAATTCCTTGATCCAGTCTACAGAAACCTTGGATATGACCGAGAACTCCGTGTTTACATTTAGGCCCACGCCGCCCATAGCACCCTCGGTCTTCGGCTTTGTCATCGGCGACTTGGAGAAGATTGACGGTTCGAGCCAGAGAATTCCCATCAGAGCATACGTGACCAAAGGAGACTCTTCTCTTATAAACTATGCCTTGAAAACAGCTGTCGCATTGCTCCCAGAATTCGAGAGCGTTTTGGGGTCAAAGTATCCTTTGGATAAGCTCGATATCGTCGCACTTCCCTTCCTCAGCGATGCTGTCATGGAGAATTGGGGAATGATCACCGCCATCAAGGACACCGTGTTTTTAGATGAAGCTACGGCTTCGGAAGAGGCCAAGAGTCACGTGAGACAGCTCGTTGCACACCAGCTTACCCACCAATGGATTGGTAATCTTGTATCTGTGGATGAATGGAAATACACCTGGCTTATAGAGGCGTTTGCTACTTTTGTTGGCAACTACGTTTTGTCAGCTGCCAAACTTGAGGATATTGATAGCACTAAATACGAATTGTTCAAGCTGGCGGCGATCCAGGATTTCATGGATGCAGACTGTTTTGTCGGGAATTCGATCCCCAGTTTTCAAGAGCACATGAACCGGTTGCACATTGGCAGGGCGTCTCGAACTAACACGATTTTCGAAAGGAATTTCTACGAAAAAGGCATGATTTTGATCAACATGATAGCGAATTTGTTCAGACTCGAGAGCTCGCATGACGACTTGTCTGGATTCTTCAAGGCATTCTTGCACGTGTTCACCAAGTTTGAACATAAATCAGTCAAGCCTTTTGAGCTATGGAGTGTCGTGAACGAGCGATCATCCTATGAGATCTTGACGTTTGTTCACTCCTGGACTCGTCATGAGGGTTACCCATGTGTCACGGTAAAGGTCGAAAACGACAAGATCATCGTCGAGCAAAATAGGTTTATATACAGTGGGAACGCTGCTGATTTCCAGTTGGAAAACGTTCCATATCACGTGCCGCTAGCAATGAAGCTCAGGGGCAATGACGGCAAAACTAAGATTGCCAACTTGATGCTCACGGATAGGTCTATGGAGTTGGATGTTCCCGTATCTCAATTTTTGTCCTTGAACGCCAATAATCAGTTCTATTATAAGACGGTTTATGCCCCTCAAATTCAGGCTGTCATCCTTGCAAACATTTCCACCAACACATACACCGCCCTGGATCTAGTTGGCATGATCAAAGACTATGGGAAGGTTTTGGGCCATCAAAACGAAAGTTATTTCCCAGAAACCCACCTTCTGTTCATCCTCGGAGTGTGCGACAAATTGACCGAGGAGGCGGTGAGTGTCGACTTCGAAGTGTACAAGTGTGCGCTAGGCTATGTCGAGATCATCAACTCGATCTTCGTCCACTTCACTCCGTACACTAATTTCCAGCGCTGGCTTGATCTGTTTGCCACAATACTTATACAGAAACTTGGGAGGTGGGACGAGGTGCTGGCTTTGCATTCGAGCGTGTACAACGCCACCGAGTTCGAAGTGCGCAACATTGCTCTCCAATTAGCATATCGCAACAAAGAAGCCCAGAGCATTTGCCGCAAGCTCTATAAGAACCTTGCGAATTCAGGCGTCACCCAGAAATTCGTGCCCAAAGAATTGTTCACCCTGATTTTCAACGTCACCATGGCCACGGCAAGCATGACCGAATATAAGCAGATTCTTTCGTTGGTCAAGAACGGAGACGTGTCGTTTTTGAGGCACACGAACGGAACCGCAACCGAGGTCCAAACGGCAGCGGTTTCGTCGCTCTCCTTCTGCCAGAAACAGGAGTTGCTCAGCAAGACTTTGCACTTTGTCGACAACAATATCGACTCGAAAATGATCGAGGTTGCGTTGATCGGATTCAAGTACAAGCCTGACACAGAGCACAAGCAGTTGATCTGGGCATGGTACAGGACGCATTACGACGGATGGATCAAGCGTTCATTGAGGAAAGGCTCTGATTGGTCGAAACAGATAGGCATCACCGTGGGAAACATCACGCGGTTGGTGTTGGGCGAGGTCATGCAGTACAAGGCGGACGAGGTGGCCCAGTTCATATCAGTCAAGCTCAAATCCTTGCCTCCTCATCAGCTCAAAGAAAGGTATGAGGAAGTGAAGGTGGAAAACGAGGAGAGGGCGCGGATCGCGGGGTATTATGACAAAATCGTGTAAATAGAGCCATCAGAAATAGGATTGTTGATCCAATTTTGATCCCTGTTTCAGTTCCTGCTTCAATTCCTTCCACTTGTCCAAATCCTTGAGCTCAGCCTCCACGTCCATGTTTTCCTGAATGTTCCAGAGATCCGCATACAAAGAAGTAT
>JAKTWD010000756.1:0-22847 GCA_030581935.1 Metschnikowia corniflorae
TAAAGTTAGCACTTGCTGAACCTAACATGGAGGAGTTGGAAGGCACGTGGTCGCTGAAATCGAATACTGTATTCACCGGTCCCGGCTTTTACGACCCGGTCGACGAGCTTATTGTAGAGCCCGCGCTTCCCGGAATTTCGTACTCGTTTACTAGCGATGGCCACTACGAAGAGGCGTTGTATCGAATCGCCTCTGACTCGAAGAACCACTCATGTGCGATCGCATCGATCACCTACCAACACGGAACATACGAGCTTTTGTCTAACGGCAGTCTTGTGCTCACACCGATCGCTGTTGACGGTCGCCAGCTTTTGAGTGACCCCTGTGGTACCAGCACTACGAATGCTGTATACACACGGTACGTTCAGGCCACTTGGTTCAAAACCTACCAGGTGTCTGTTTCGGCTTACCACGGACGGTACATGCTCCAACTCTACCAGTTTGACGGATCTCCTATGCAGCCTTTATACTTGGCGTACAAGCCTCCCATGATGTTGCCCACGGCAGCGTTGAATCCAACGGATAAGGCATCTGAGACGTCATCTTCTTTGCGTAGGCGGGTCAAGCGGTCCTTGGAGAACCAATACCGTACCAATGCCGTACGTGACTTTTCAAGCGCCAAGTTTGACGCGTTTTGGTGGGTCGCAGTGGGTGTGTTGGGAATGTCATCTGCCGCCTACGTGATCCGTGGTTAAGTTCTTTGTATTATCACAGCGGTCGTGACGCGTGAGTTCATTCAAGTCAAAATGAAGCGATCTTCAAACCGAATGGTTGAGGGCCTGTGTGAGGACAATGAAGTTGTGCTGCCGCTTCACTCTTTCGAACCAACTCCTTGGATCGAGCTTGTTGTGTGGAAATAAGGACGCTTTGCAAAATGATGAGAACATATGTTATCGTGCATCTTGCCAAAATTTGGCTGATTATTCTTCATAATAAACCTTGTTTGTGTGTATTCGTTGAATCTGCAAAGTTCTTCGATCGGCCATATTTTGCGTGACTTACCCACACACCCCAGGGCGAATCACGAGCTGCGTTCAGCCGGCTCATTCTGGAATTAGATATCATCTATTGAAATTCTGATTGAGTGAGGGCTGATCGTAGACCCGCCTGGTGCATATCGTGCTACTGACCGCTCTAAGCTTCGTCATTTTTCGCATACCACCCTTCCTTTTGATCTTTCAAAAGCCTTAGGATATGCGAGAAAGAAACTCATAAGCCCGTGATATCATCATAGATATATAAAACAAATACACTCGGATTCCTAATTTTCTGCCGACCTCACATATTCTGTGCACTCTATCAGTGTTGTTGAAACGGCCAACATAAATAATTTCAACAATATACTACAAATCGATATCTACGCGTAGATATTTTATTATGTGTAAACAGCCAATAAATAAATAAATATCTATCTAACGTAATTCACTAGATCTCGCACCAAACTGGCATTTGGGTCACCGCCTGCAATTTGTGAAAATATGATATCTTTGACTTCGAATATAAAGGCTAATCATAGGCTAATACATAAAAAAAAACATTGAGCTATATTTGGACATGTCTGTCTACGATGTCCTATTGTTCCACAAATTCCGCAAATGGTTTACGATTTTTATATGGCTGCGAAATTTTATCTTCTGAGTCCACGGAAGGATTAACATTTCCCAGAGAGCTGGAATCGCGTTCGTTGAATTCCTCACTAGACAAGTCACTAGCATCGGTTATACGCTTTTTCATACTATTGTTTTTTTTGCTCTGCCTGGCAGGAGTGACGAGAATATCGCTGAACTGTTTGGCCATTATCGCAAATGAATGTCCCTGGGAAAGCGCGTAGTGTAAAAGGCCGTCGAAAGAGGCTATTTATGGACCAGCCACATCTCCAGGACAATTTTCTAGTAATAAATAATGTGAGGAAGCAAGGTTCATTAAGAAAGCTGTGTTTTGAAGGCGCACTCGTATCATCAGCATGACTAGAAGATCTCCGTGGCGTCGGATGACTTTCTGGAGACACCTCGTTTCTTACCTCGAAGTTGATCTATAATAACACCCGTTGAGATGTAATGGTATTAGATCGACAGTTTCAAAGCTGCTTCTGACTTTTCGAGCAGTAAAAGCTTTTACCCGAGCAAGTTTTAATAATCCAATGAAGTCATCTTTATTGATGCGCACACTGCCACCCCCGAGCACATCAAACCCGGTTGTTTCTCCGGCCAACTGATGATAATTTGTCTTTAACGGTCCAAAACAGCAAAGATCAAGAGGATGTAACAAATGAGATGTGTGAGGTGGCATGTAAAGAGCGATAATCTTATTTACGTTGCAGACTTTGTCAAACTCTGGAGTCAAATGACTACCATGTCCGTCAAATATCAAAAGTCTATGACAGCCTTTCGTTATAGGCTCTCTCGGAGGGATGAATACCTTCTCGAGCCACCGGCTAGCAATATCCTTTGATATCCAGCCATCCGCACGAACCCCCAAGCGCCAGTCTTCTTCAAGCTTAGCATACCAAGACTCGCAAATTTGCTTACCTTTAAAAATGATAAATGGGTGCAAAAACAGACCCCTGGAAATGATACACTCCATTGCTGTCACCCACTCTCCACTTCCGTTCTGAAACGATTGTCTTTTTCCCCGTATTTCAGACCCTGATATGACTTTCCGTGCCGCATTCAAACCCATCGAAAAGCCTGTCTCGTACACTTGTACACATCGCTCGACTCGATCCCACGAGTAAGCATCGTGTTATGCACCAGATCAAACCAACCTTTTGTTGTCTTTGGGTCTTGGCACTTTGCCCGTCGATAATCAAAAAGTCTCGAGTACTTTGTGTCGAGATTTGGGTGTCATTCCACCAATCTGAAAACGCTATTGGTACCAACTTTTAAACTTACTTTTGTTTCACGCGACGCGAGCAATTAATTCTCCATTCTGCGAACAGCATTGACTTCCGGGGCGAGACCGCGAGAATCCTTGGAGAAAATCCATTTGACTTAACTTTCCTCTTCAGTTTTTGTTAATTCGTTTGGTCTTCGGCTGCTTCGACGTGATTTCTTGAACCTGTCCTCCCTCGTTGAAGAGTGCTTCGGGACACATTGAAAACACGTGCTGCTTCCCGAACTGCCTTGATATCACCCTCTGTTAGAGATTTTAGGGCAAATGAGATCCTAGTTTCATCGTCCCACCAAACCGGAGTCGATTCGGCCAGCTGTGGTGGCATTGGAGGTGTTCGAAAAAAAGGAAAGTTTTTTTTGAGACGCGTTTGTTGTTGCCGACCCAAATGCGGGTGTGGTGTAAATGCTAGTGAATTATGTTAACTTTAAATAGAAAGTAAGTATGCCGGCTTCTCATAAAGTCATTCTGACATTTTTTGGAATTAATGATGCAATTAATTCTTTTAGAAAAAGAAAAAAGGATGCCAAAAGACTCAATTCATTTTATTGTCTATTTTTTTCTTCCTTAAACAAGTCTTCCTTCCTCGCCCATACATGATTTAAGCCATGCTCCGAGCTCCATTAGTATTCATGCAAAAATCAGAATTGACCGAAATAGAAAAGCTCGATGAATTAGAAAACATTGGGTAATTGTTTACCGCCGAATAGTGTTGTTGCTTACGGTCAAAATAAATCTTTGGATCCGCATATTATAACTCTATCACTTTTATTCAAACGCAGTCTTCTTTCCCTCCCTTACAAGTTCTAAGCCATGCTAATAGTATCATTACAAACAATATGGAATCTTGTCTGCTAACTCAACAACAAGCTCCTCCGTGTTTAAAATTTCAGAAATCTAAAACGTTTCTGCCATTTTGAAAAATATAAATCTTCGCTATGATATACTATCCGCTAATAAAAGGAGAAAAATCAGAACCTTTTAAACATAAACAAATGCGTTTTGGTCGAGGGATTGCGGCCCCACGCGCATCTGCATCAGTTTTTATATTTCATTCAATGATTGTGTTTTGAGTAAATTATCGAAACACAATAAATAATCGCGACGACATTATGTCCACTTTCATATTATATTTTATGATATATTATCTTTCATGAATAAAAATTATGCGCGTATTTTAAATAGTTAGCAACACTGCACTCTATCCTATTTGAGTAATCTCTGTGCTCCGTAGTACGATTGGTAAAGTTTGAACAAATCTTCCAAATTTTTCCTGATGCAACTTACCAAGACACGCGGGAACGATTCTCTGGTCTCAAAATATTTGAGTTTGTACTTTGGATCAAGAGCGGTGGCGATACAGAGGATAGCCCTGTCACCAAAATCTGAAAGCAGGCGAACTCAGCTTTTTCGATTCATTGGAGTTGAATTCAGCCTGCGAACAAGACTCATCCGAAGAGATATCCGTCATCGTAATTGAGCACGCAGAATGGTAAAAGCATTTAAAATGTGAGCAAGAACTCGCCAACACGCTTTTCGATTTTGTTTTCGAAATTTTCTACTTCATGAGTGCCTCTTAGAGAAAAAAAAAACAATTCGAGGAATAAACCTCGCCTCGATTTCGATTTCTCCTAGTCACCTCTACGCCATAGATAAGCCCACGCAACGTCCTGCACAGCCCACGCCTCCACAGTTGAAACATCCAGGAACCAGTGATCAAACGGACACCTCCTACATATACTTCACGAGCAGACATCCTGAAATCGCCAAATCGCCAAATCGTTGCTGATCTTGGGTTCAAAGTGATTAAAAAGCAGTTAATTCAAAAATTAACAGTTCGTGCAATAGCTTTTATAAAGGATCGAGACTCAGTGTGGGATTGCTCGCCACTACTTGCGCTTACTTCTCACTGGTACTTGCCACCAAACTGTACTTCCAAACTCTCAGCTCTCAAGAATATGTCGTGGTTTTCCGCCGACCCTACTGTTGAATTAGACACAAAAATCGAAGATGCGACCTCTGAATCGATCCCAAACGGCGAGATGGATATGGCCGTGGCCATGGAAATCACAGACCTTATCAGAAGCAAAAATGTCCCTCCGAAACAGGCCATGCGGGCGCTCAAAAAGCGCTTAACGAAGGTTTACACAAATCCAAACACGTTGCTGGCAACTCTTAAGTTGTGTGATGTGTGTGTCAAAAACGGCGGGCTGCATTTTTTACCGGAAATTAACTCTAAGGAGTTCATTGACTACCTTGTTGAATTCATCTTTAAGATTCATTACGACGTTAAGAATTACAAGGTGTACTCTTCCGAGCTGAAGCACGCTATAGGAATCCAAATTCTAAGGCTTGTACGTGAATGGCTGATGTATCTACAAGGGTCTAATCAGGGGGTCAATTATCTAAGCAGAACGTTCGACACTCTATCTAATCAGGGCTACGAGTTTCCTGCTGTGGACGCCCTGCTTGCGCTGAATGCGGGTAACTTTGTAGATTCGCAGGCGCCTCCAGATTGGATCGATGGGCGTGATTGCATGATCTGTTACAATCCGTTTTCGGTAATGAACAGGAAGCATCACTGCCGCGCTTGTGGCGGGGTGTTTTGCCAAACCCATTCGTCCAATAACATCCCATTGGTTTCTTTGGGACTTCTTGAACCGGTTCGTGTATGTGACGATTGCTTCCAAATACAGAAGCATGGAAATGACCAAGAACCCGGAAACTCTTCAAAATCGAGGGACATACAAAAAAAGTCCAAGGGACGGAGCAACTCCAGTCCGGCTCAGGACGAAGATGAGCAGTTGAGGCGCGCAATCGAACTCAGTTTGCAAGACCTGGGTGTGCCTGTGTCATACCTGGAGAGGGACACACTGACAGGTCACGTGACCATTTCCCATCAGACCACTCCGGACGACGTGATTCTTGCGACTGACGACGACGAAGAAATGAAGGCGGCGATAGCGGCTAGTTTGGCCGAGTATAAGCAAGCACGGGGCCTCGAGACGCAGGATCTGGCAGCGCACGACCTTTCGACCCAGACTCTCGCGGCTGTGCCAGCTCCTTCGGAACCAGAGCTGGACTTTTATCTGAACCTTTTGCCCCAGGGCACGTCGCACTCGTATCTGCAGAAGGGGGACCAGCAAAGCGTCGGAAACATGGTCACTCAAGGTCAGAATAATCTATCGCATCATCAAAGTCGTCTCGAACCCGAACAGGTTTCCCCACAAGCAATAGAGGATCTTTTGCCCCAAGAAGAAGAGGATATCAATCTATTCGTTCAGCTTATGCAGGGTATCAAAAGTGACCCAGCCAAATTGGCCAATATCTTGTACGACCAGAACTTGGGCGATTTGCACAGCAAGGTGATGCGACTCAAACCGAAGTTAAACCGTGCTCTCCGGTCGTCGATTGAGAAGTACGAGTTTTTCTTGGAAATGAACAACAAAATGAACTCCATTACTCGTCTCTATGACCAGTTCTTGGACCACAAGCTCAACCAGGCATACGGCAAACACACACTTGCACTGCCAAGCACCTCTTATGCACAGAATCTGGAAATCCAAGCTTCTTATAGTCCACAGTTCTTTACTGGTAGAGACGATCCTGTTACGAGTCAGAGGACCGGCTCCCAAGCTGTGATGTCATCTACAACAGGATACACACAGGAGCTTCCGTACCAACCCACAGCGCCGCAATTTCATAACCAGACTCAAGAGCAGGCTTTCCGTGAGACTCAAAAGCAGGCACTCAGTGAGACTCATAGTGGGGTTCATTCACAGGAGTTACCCTATCTGCAAACTGGGCCGCACAGATTTTCCCACCATAGTGTTGACCCACAAACCTCTGAATACCAGCGCAATGCTTACATGGAGCCAGGTCATGGCGTGGGTACTGTTGCCCGTGAGCAGAGCAGTCACAATATTTCAGATTCTGACCATACCATTCCGCAATTCATACATGGGACAACTGAAGCTGCTCACACTTCAATGCCTTACCCCACCAATCCTGAGGTGAGCCCCGAAAGGTACGACTACAAGGGCCCGGAAAGCAATGTAGATCTGCAAAATCTTAAGACTGAGCCTCAAAGAGAAGCTCACCCGGAAATCTCCGCAAACAATCAGATCCCATCGTACTCGCAAGTGCCCTCGAGTCCTCCGAGCGACGGCATCAGCGACACAGAAAGCGTGGCTAGCCGATACCCCGCACTTGAAGAAAGGTACGAAAACAACATTGAAGTGAAAGAAGATGGTCCTCGTGAGCACGCATCTGAAAGATTTCCCCTGTTGAACGAATTAAATCTTCCCGACTTGAACACCGCTGCCCTTCCTGATTTGCAAAAACTGTCAACACATGAGTCGAGAAAGTATAAGGCCGAACCCGAGCCGCTCATTGAGCTTTGATGGCTAGGTGATCACTGAGCTGTGGCGCGGGTAAATCTTGACACCCAGAATATTCTTGTTGTGGGTGGCAGATAACTGATGGACTGGAGATTTGTTGCGAACTTCGGATATCTTGATTGGTTTTTGCACGGAACTCCGAGAAACTAAACTATGGATGACTTCTTTGAGCAGCATGTCATTAATTGATATATCAAAGAACACCGCTTATTGTTTCCCCCATTCTCGTTTCAGCCACAAGTTTCTCAAGATCAAAGAAAAGTTTTTCTTTTAATTCCGACCCATCACAATTACCCAAAACGAACCACTTTAAACTTTTGCTTTCGGGCTAATGGCGCTTTTTCTTTTTTCCATGCCGATTTTGTGCTAAAATTGGACCCTACGCCCTCATTCATAGTGCGTCAATTCACGTCACCCAACACATACTCAGCGAAGGTTGAATTGCTTTGGAGCACCTACAAGTCATCTGGGCAAGTCGATTATCTAATAGAGTTTCATTTCTGTTGATTAAGAGAAAATTGCCTCACCACTTTTATTGGCTGCAATCGTGTTGCCCAAGTCTCACTCTGTCCAGTATGCCGCAAACAATGGAAGAGAAAAAACAGTGAAATTCCTAGTGTGGTCACTATAGTACCAGGAATGAAAACCCAAAATTTGCCAACTACACATCCAAATTGGACCACAGCAACTTTTTGGTATTTTCGATGATCAATAATTGGCCGAAGGCAACGGCAATGACTCAACGGCGTGCTTTCAACCAACAAAATCGCGCCGCTTGTGTGCACACAGTGCCATGGTACTTCAAGAAAAAAACGGCAAATTTCAGGCTCAAACTTTATATTTCTTGCTGAATACCCAATCCCAACTACGAGAGCTGCCGCTTGAAGTTCATCGTCTACTCTACTCACAATTCCAGTGAGTATCAGAGAAGAAACAGTCCTTATTTCACGAAAATATCCCCCAGCTTTTGCCAATCGCACCAACAGAAGTACCCTAGATCTGCTTCAGTGCGTGTTTATTCTTCGACTAGTTCAACATGACGTCCACGGCAAAATTGTGGAACAACTCAGACGCTTTTGCGTCAAGTGATGCCGTCCTCTACCCTAAACAAGCGGCCGAACCCCTCTACGAAAGCCTTGCGAGAGCTGACGTGTCGAATGGTTCAGATGATTCCAAGAATTCGCTCGAACTTGTAAAGAAAACTTTGCTCGAGCATGTAGGCCAAATTGATCATGATGTGTGTGAGGCAGGCGAAGAGGACTCGTTCTTTGTCGCCGATTTGGCACAGGTAGCACGGGCATATCGGCTTTGGCAAAAGAAGTTGCCTGACGTGCATGCCCATTACGCCATCAAGTGCAACACAGACAGAAAAGTCATAAAGATGTTGGGCGAATTGGGCGCTGGGTTTGACTGCGCCTCAAAAAACGAGATCGATGTCGTGTTGGGGCTTGGTTTCGACGCCTCAAGAATAGTGTACGCGAATCCATGTAAAACAAATCTGTTTATCAGACACGCAAGGGACAAAGAAGTCAATTTGACTACCGTGGACAATAAACAGGAGCTTTTGAAATTGCACAAGTTCCACCCGGGGTGCAAGGTGTTGATACGAATCGCTACCAACGACGAAGGTGCCTCCTCTAGATTATCTACAAAGTTTGGGTGTACCGTGGGTGCCGCTTTGGGTGAGTTGTTGCCCGAATGTATCAAGCTAGGAATCGAAGCCGTCGGTGTGGCCTTCCATATGGGATCGGGTGCCACCGACTTCAGCCTGATCCGCGAGGCAGTGAGGCAGTCACGTGAGATCTTCAACAGGGCGGAGGTGTTGGGCCACTCCATGTCTCTTTTGGACATCGGTGGCGGGTTTGGGTGGGACACGTTTGAAGAGTCCGCGGGTGTTGTAAGACAGTCTTTGGACCAATACTTTTCCACAGAATACAGGGAGCAAAATGGTGTCAGGGTGATTGCAGAGCCTGGTCGTCTTTTCGTGGCCAATGCGTTCACTTTAGCTACACATGTCATTGCAAGAAGAGACTTGGATGGAGGAAAAGAGGGCATCAATGCCATGCTTTACATCAACGATGGGGTCTACGGTAACTTAAACTGCATTCTTTTCGACCACCAACACCCTGAGGCTAAGGTTTTGAAAAGCGGGGACGAAGCGCTTGCCGGTGATTCGGAGAATGCGGCAAAAACTCCGGCCCATGCTTTTCTGATTTGGGGACCTACGTGTGATGGCTTAGACTGCGTTGCTTCAAAGGCGGTGTTACCAGCTGATGTGCAGGTTGGTGATTGGCTCTACTTTCCGAATGTGGGTGCGTACACCACTGCTTCCACCACATCCTTCAATGGGTTCAGTGGCGAAGCGGAGGTTAAATATATTTTCAGCGAATAAGGGCCGATGAACTTCGGCACATTTGCTAAGTAAAAATACATTGCTTTATACGGAAATGTCAAGAGTCGTATTTGTAGGTTTCGCGTGACATGTGTGAGATTAATAAAGGGTTGTCTCGTTATATGGAGACTGCACCCGGCACATACACGCCAATTTTTGGTCCGACTATGCATACCCATAATGTGAAATGATCACAAACGAAATGAATCGGAAAGTGTGCTTCAAGTCCGAGATACCACAGGACTTCAAAAATACAAATATCCGATATATTTGATTGAATTCGGCAGGGCCTAAACCACTGGGGTAGGCGACCTGCACATAACCAAAACAACCTGCAATCCTTCTTCTATTTGTCATTCTTGTACAAGAGCAATATATTAGAAGAGCTTTGCGCAACCCTAGTGCTTTTTTCACTACCATTGCTCCATTGTTCTGATTGGCCGCAGATGGTCTCGATAGAAAACGTCATGAGAGTCATAGTTACACTTGACCAGCACCAGCACCAGCACCAAGCAATTGTTGTAAGTAGACCCGTACACCATATGTGTTTGGCAGTTACCGGGGAGGATTCCAACAGAAAGGCGGGGCTATAAGGCTTTTTTGGTTTATCTCGCTCACATGTATCTCCGATACATCCTGTGTGGAAATTCCCGTTGTTTGTGGCGGTATTCTGTGGTGGTAAAGGTGCTCACATGTGAGGTTTATTGGCTGCGAAATTAGCCTGGCAGAAAATCGGTGGGTCAACTTTTTAGGGGAGTCATTTCAGCACTTTGGTCAAAAGAAAGAGAAAGAAGCGACAGGTGATGAAGCTAGTCCAAAGGTGTTAGATTGCCTGAGAACACTGAACCAAGAGTTTCGGACTAATGTACCCGGCATCGTGCTCAGACTTCATTGGGGCTTTTTCCTTGAATATTAGACTAGCTGGAAAGAACCCACAAATAATTCAAGTAGTGGCATCAAGAAACCCCGTTTGATGTGCCCAATACACAGATTAACGTAGAGGAGTGTACTCATAATTAAGTATGCGGACCAAAGCTACTCCGTAGAAAAGATCTTTCTTATTAAACAGGTACGAAGAGGTGCAAGTTGTTCTTGAACGAGGTGTTCACAATAGCACGATCTCATGTCCAATTGAGACCATTTTTAATGAATGTGGCATTAGTGTCTACAGAATGTGATACACCAATTCTGACTTCTCACTTCAGCGACAAATAAGTGTTTTTCTTTTGAATGGCGTCGTGTGGTGCTTTTGAACCAAGCATTTTTATTTACTTTTGAGATCATATATCCCATTTACTATATTCAAGCGAGATAGAATATAGTGAATGAAAAAAATATGCTTGATGTTGCTATTGTTCTCGATCACCGGTGGAAATTGGTCATTGTCAAGAACCGAGGCTTCCCAGCCGAAAAGATCATTGGGATCAAGAACGTCTTTCCTCAGGTCCACGGCGAATACCAAAAATTTGGTAGGGATGCGACAGTCGATGATTGTGCTGGCGCAGATCCGGTAACCCCAATGCATCCAACGGCTCTAGGTGGGCTTTCTGGATGACGATGCAACATAAGGCACCAGTGACGTGAATCGTATCTCAGGAATCCGCGTAAACGCAAAATCATGGATGACCTTGCCTCATACAAGATTCATAAAAATCGTTCTCCGATCATTCGCACATGGCGAGGGACGGTTTAGCTGTGCCTGCCATGTCAGCGCCTTCGGGAGCACGCTCATCTCGAATTAAAAATTTCTTCACCAATAGGATAGGCAGACCCCTGCAAGAATGGTAAAGATACTGGCAATCCTCAAGCCACGAGAAAAGGGAGTTTAAATAAGTTGCCGATCTTGGTACTTAGGCAGCACTCTGTGGTCAAAGCACATTTTGCGTCTTTCTATTGTGCAGATTTTTCCTTAAGTAGAAGCTCGTGTTTGTCAGCCATTACTAGTAGCTGCATTGATTCACTCGAGACTCGCTGATCCTCAAGTAAATACAGCTCAATGTTTTTTCAACGCAGATGATACGCTACGAACGGAAAAAGCTACGCTACGAAAGTGCCTACGCAACGATTTCCTAACACAACGCTACGCCGCGTAGCTACGTGTGCTAGCGTAGACGTTTTGAGCAACTCTGGTGTGAGGTCTGAGGTGTGAAAAAATAGGGGTAGGATACCTTGGAGACAGGACCAAGACTTCTAAAACTATGGTCAAGAAACATTGATAGGTGAGTAATGACTAAAAATGAAATGTAGAATGTCGGTTGTCAATGGAGCTATAATAAATGTGCGTTCCCTGTCGAGCTGCGCTTCACAGATATTGAACAAAAGATGTGCGAAGTCATTAACTTTTCAAAACGCCTCAATCTTGTCTGTTCTTCGAAAATATAAATTGTTATGATCCTCAAGCTTCTTGCCAGCTTCTCGGACCGATACGCTTTCATCTATTCTCTCTTTGAATGTGTTCCCACATCCCTATACGAATGATGTCCGAAATTTTATGATGAGGTTATGACTGAGTGACAATGTAAAATAAAAACACGAAAGTACCTTGAATCCGTAGAAATTCAGAATCCCTCTCCAACCTTGATCTTTTTTTTTTTTAAAGAAACATCACATTGGAGGGTGCTGTGGTTCGGCTGCTATGCAAGCCTCATCTCAGCAAAACTATATATTCTATAGAAAAAAACCTTCACTGGAGTCTAGAGTTTTGAGAAGGACTTTCTCATGGGAAATCCTCGCCCAAAACTTGTGTAATACATGGGACTACCCATGTGTCATCGACCCACCTGAGTGACCCGCCTCAAGGCCCGAGACACTTGTCTCGCCAGGAGGGGGAAAAAGTGGACACCGCCTTGGTGCTCCCGAACCCAACGTATGTAAATTTTTCGTACAACCTTCACGAACCAATTGAGGTTGCGTAGGTTGGTGAATGTGGTATTTGTTGGAGCAGGCATCTCACTCAAGTGCATTTTTGTGGTCATGCCGATTTGATTCCACCACGGTTTTGAGATATCACAAGAATTGTATAAATGACTTTGAATAACGTGTTGATTAACCGTTTGTCCACAAAGGAGGCATTGTTGGTCCGTGCGCTCCTTGAAGTCATGCACTGGGACATGCATCCCTGTGTTGAATTGGTGAAGAGCCGTGAGATCACTCCTCTTGATCCATTATTCTTTGTATAGAGCTGTCCAGAACTTTTTCCATCGAGTGAGATCCCGCACCTCTGGGCAGATTTCCAAAAAGCGTTTAGGTTGAGTCACCGGGAGCTTACTTTGTTTATCCTTACTGCTGGATTTAAACGGTGCGCTTGCTATAAGTCGGGATACACCTACTGTGATGACGAAAGTGGCCAGTAGCAAACCCAGATGAATCTTGAAATTAATGTGTTGCAACACTTCCTTGTGCGATCTTGTTCTTACTTTAATGTCTTTGACTGCGACCCTTTCTCCCTGAACTAGTTTCCTCCACGCTTCTAGGTATGACTGTTAATTCGACGAAAAGGTCCACTGCAAGTGTTCGAAGAAGAAACCTGACGAATCAAAGAGAAATTCAGTCCCGCAAAGTTTTCCAGTGTTTTGTGGATTGACCTTCTTTTTTCCGAGAATGATTCGGGTCATATGGTGAACCAATTTTAGTCTCCAAAGATTTGTGTACCAATCTTCAAGCTCTGTTAACGTATTAAGCAAAATGGCTGCTCGATGTCCTTGCATCTGGGTCTGAAGTTCAATAACTCCGTACGATGGATATTTTAACCGTGATGGATGAAGTATTGACGAAAAAGTGTGAACCTAAGTACAGTGCTGTTTTAATATATACAATTAACACCATATTACAAGTGCGCTTTCGATCTGTTTTAGGTTAAGCCATTGTTTTAGTACCTTTTGGGGTTGAGATGGCCTTCTTGAAGTAGAATAATTTGTAGAATTTAGTTCCTTTGTCACTCTAATCTCAAATTTGTGCTGTGAATTAAATGTCTAACATTGTATTGTGACGCGAGGGCGTTGCTGGTAGACTCGAGAATTGCGAGCCAGATGCAATTGGACACAATGTGAAAAAATAGAGAGCTATATGTTCCATCAGTCAGATGAACCATATAGAGAGAGGGATGTGATGTTTAATACACTACTTGCATCCCATGTATACCAGATTTGAGGCGAGGTGCCAGTAGCTACTGATCAGTCTCGTGCACCCAAGATCATACATGAGTTTCACCGGTCCTCAAAGGCAATTTCCCAAAAAACAAAAAGAAATATAGATTTCACTTTCAGAATGAAAAAAAACCACTTCGTGCTCTTTCCTTTGTCTGACCTCGATACCAACGCACTCTCTCTCGGCTATGCTCTTGTTCCTCCATGAGGCTGTGCCTAAACTATAATAGACATCATGCCGGGTCACGTGCCATGCTATAGTCGTCCACAATCCACACCCGGAACGGCCCCTGCCGCCTTTAAATAAGAGCACGTACGTCCCCGGCAAGGCTAAAGTAGCCCAGTATTAGCCCCCGGTGCATACATAATTCGAGCGTGTGGAACAGCGTAATCTTTCAGTTTCATTGAGCACTCGCACCACGGTCCACTATACTGAGGAATGTGTCAGATCTAGCACCACCAATCAGCAATAACATGCAGGAAAAGCAGTTTAAAACTATTAGCTAAAGTGACGAGAAAGACCAAGATCACAGTCAGATTAACAGGGTGCAGAGATGAGAAATTTTCCCAAATTTTCTCTAGCTCCTCTTATTCCCATGCTTTGAAAGGATCGAAAGCCGGTGATGTCCGGAGAATTCGCAGTGAGATTCGTTCCACTAATTTGCGCCGCATGCCTGTACGCAGCCCAGGCAATATGGGTTGCCATCACGATTATGCTCACGTCGTTCGGGGCCCTGCGCCTTACACCGAACGTTTTCGCCATAGGCTAATCTTTTTGCGGGCGGGAACACCTGCCATTTTCGTGCCGAGACTCTTATCCAAAAGAGGATTTCGAAAATTTTAATTAAGGCTTGAAAGTATTTTTGCACACTGCGTTTTGTCGAATCGAGGCTTTTGGTATACATCATTTGGAACCTTCTTCCTGGTATTTGACGGCAGCTGCGGCACCTCACTGAAGTCTCGACGGAGTGAACAGACCAACTGAAACTGGATTATACCACCGAAACGTGAGTGCAAACACCTTCCACAAGCTCAAAAATTTGGAAAATTCTCAAAATAACTCAAAATAATCCTGTTTAATCATGTCTGGGAACGCGCGGGAGAACAGGGATCATATCCGAAACGCTTTAGATGCCATTTCGCAGGCCCAGCAACAACCGACCGCAAACAGGGGCGATCTTCGTATATATACCACCGATTCTGGCGAGAAGATCAGTACCACCGAGCGGGTCGTCAAGTCGGTGACGTACCCGGCGACGTTCACTCCTAAAGATAGCGATGTCTTCATGGAAAACGGGTTGCCCAACTGTAAATTTCTCAAGCAGCATTTCTTCGAGGAGGGCCGTTTGCAGGAAGACCAGGCGATCCAAATTCTTCGGCAGGCGACCCACGTTCTTGCTAAGGAGCCCAACTTACTCTCTGTACCGGCGCCCGTGACGGTCTGTGGCGATGTTCACGGCCAGTATTACGATCTAATGAAACTATTCGAGGTGGGCGGGGACCCTGACACGACAAAGTACTTGTTTTTGGGCGACTACGTCGACAGGGGCCTGTTTTCCATCGAGTGCTTGCTTTACTTGTACTCGCTAAAGCTTCTGCATCCTGATCTGTTCTGGATGTTACGAGGAAACCACGAGTGTAAGCACTTGACCGATTATTTTACGTTCAAGTCCGAGTGCGTAAAAAAGTACTCGTTGGAGGTATACCAGGAATGCTTGACCTCGTTCAATGCCTTGCCGCTCGCGGCGATCATGAACAAACAGTTCTTTTGTGTCCATGGAGGAATCTCACCAGAACTCAAGACGTTGGATGACTTGAACAAAATCGACCGTTTCCGTGAACCTCCCACCAAGGGGCTCATGTGTGACTTGCTCTGGGCCGATCCGGTCGAGGACTACGACGACGACAACATTGACCGTGCTTTTCTAAGAAACACGGTGCGTGGATGCTCTTATGCTTTCACCTACAAAGCTGCGTGCCAGTTTTTGGAAAACACGGGGCTCCTCTCGATCATCCGCGCACACGAGGCCCAGGACGCGGGGTACCGCATGTACAAGCGCACGAAAACAATGGGGTTTCCCTCGCTATTGACGATGTTTAGTGCCCCTAACTACTTGGACACTTACAACAACAAGGCCGCGGTACTCAAATACGAGAACAACGTGATGAACATCCGCCAGTTCAACAGCGTTCCGCATCCATACTGGCTCCCGCAGTTCATGGATGTGTTCACGTGGCTGTTGCCGTTTGTGGGAGAGAAAATCACCGATATGTTGCTCTCGATCTTGAACATCTGCACTGAAGAAGAGCTCGATGAGGACACGCCCATCGCGCCCAACACCGACTCGCCACAGCCGGCACTGGCACTCACGCAGACCACTGATACTCTGTCACGTGACACTGCCAACTCTTCCCTGAGCGAGGCCCTGCTAGAAGAAAAGCGTCTTGCTTTGAGGAACAAGATCGTGGCTATTGGCCGCATGTCGCGGATGTTCCAGGTCTTGCGTGAAGATGCCGAACAGGTGGAACGACTCAAGAACATGAACGAAGGTGTATTGCCCAAGGGTTCCCTCTCGAATGGTCGCGAGGGGCTCCAAAACGCGATATTGACTTTCGAGGAAGCCCGCCGTGCAGACTTGGTCAACGAGGCCTTGCCACCAAGCAGAGACGAGCAGATCAAACACGAGGAAGAACGGCAGAAGCGCATTCGCAAAGAGCTCGATAGCAACACTGGCCATAGTCCTGTGTTCCTGCGACTTATACGAAAACTTTCAGGTTAGGTTGTCTTTATTGCAAATTTGGGGTACCTTGGGCGGAGGTGGAGTTTTAATAATATATTGTGATGCCAATAGTGGGTGTGAGGCTCCTGAAAAGTTTGGATCAGTCTTTGTTTCTCTTGCTCTTGTGTACAATTTGGAGCATTGGTCCTCAATTTAAGGTCATCATTGTTTCCTGTGGTGTGGGTACAATCGGAAATGGCATTCTAAACCTCGATCAGGCTTAAAAGCACTTGAGGGTATTTTCTAATATACAATGCAATGACTTTGAGTGTACTTTGATTAGTGTTTCCAGGTCACTTAGAAACATCATGGTCGAAGTAAGGCGATTTAAGCCTGAATCCCGATGATACTCTTAGGTGAAGTCAAGTCTGTTATGAACTCCATTGATACGAGAAAGCTTCCCTTAAGAATATTCGGCTTTTAGTCGAAATTGCAACTCTTACAAGCATGAGTGCCTATATCATGAAAACCCTGCCATCAAGAGATAGTTTACAAAGAAATAGTTTACATAAATAAGCTGGACAGTTACCTTACGTTGCGGGATTCTTTGAGTCTTTCGCTTGACATCAACGAAAAGCCAACAGAGTAAGATTTCATACTATTGATACGGAAACTCTGCTCACCCAAAGAGAGCTAATTCAAATATGCTTGTACTACCACTTGAAAAACCCTGCGTCTTGATGTGAAATTGCTTGTTTAGGATACGGTTGACTATGGAAACTTGAGGAGTTTATCATGGAACTTTTCGAGAGACATGGTGGCAATTAAGCAGAATGTGGCAGGGAGGATAGGTAGGTGCAAGCTATAGAGACGCGAAGGTCTTTTCATTTCAGTACTCTCGACAAGGATCCCACAAAGGATGCTGGCAATATAGGTTTCTTGGATCGAGCAAATTTTTTGTTTGACCGCTCAGGGCGTTTTTTCAAAAACCTTGCATGGATCGTTACGCCAAATGAGATATTATACATAAAAGCCTAGTTCAAGGTGGTGAAACGTACGCGTGACTTCAACCTTCTGGCCAGCCGCCATTCAACCCTAAGACCAGCACCAGAGCAGCTCACGGAGACCGTGATTACAATAGAAAAGAAGCCGGGCCCGTTTGCCATAGAGCAAGAGGAGCTAACGGCTATTCGAGGGGTCATGTTTAGGCTGTTAAGCAAGTCAAAGCATTTGAATCTTCCCCCAATTAAAATAAACAAACTCCTACAGATTTGCCCTGAAGCCAGCCGGTCGATTTCGGCTCGTATGTGCCATTACATTTCACAAGTACGGATGAAATACCGCAGTTCCGCTGTCATTTATGCCTCTTGAGTGTCGAGCCAGTCCAGTTGTTGAGACATCTCCACAACGAGTGTGGGATCACCAAATACTGGTGGCACGAAATCGGATTCACAAAACCAATGGATCTATGAGAGATGCTAGCTCCACAAGACGTCACGTGCAAAAATTTGAGGAGCCTCAACTGGTTTGTTTGAGTCATTAAGCGGGTCTATTCGGCTCGGTGCAGGGAAGAAAAGGACGGCGTGGTTCTTGTTCCCTTACTTGATAGACTATTATCCTAAGCACTCCATCGGATGAATCCGATTGGTCGATGACATTTGAGCATATAAGGTGAGATAAATGAGAAATTGATCATATTGTGGGCAGGGTTTTCTTGGCAGATTAAGTTCTGAGTGAAATCCCCGGGTGGGCATACACACCTGAAATGTGGTAACGACATATTATGGTTTTTTCTATAGCGATATAGTTTTTTCTGTCGGCGGCCTTCTTCCAATGATTTTTTTCCGTAATTTGATGTTTCAAAAAAAAAAAAAGAGCTGTGAAATTATTCACTAGATGACGCATATCGACCTGCTTGTGTGAACTGAAAAAACACAAAGATGTTTTGGATATTGGTCTCACAAAGAATTTCATACCATCACAATGGACAAAGAGGCTACTATAACGTAGTTGATGGAAGAAAGCCAGGAGCTTTCGAATGAAGAGCTAAGGTCAACGAAAGGATCAGAACTCTAGTGGCCAAAACACCAAACTTGAGTCTTCGCTCAAGAGCTACGCGGAGAAAAACGAAGACTCACTGATGTGGTTGGGCGAAATCGAAGATATGGTAAAAGTTAATAAGTTGCCGTCAAACCAACATTTTGATGTGATTGCCACCTCAAACCGAAAAGTCACCGATATCCAAGCAGCGCTTAAGATGGAGAAACACAGCAACAGGGAAAGCAAACACAAGGAGACGGGCTTTACGAAATAGAGCTCGAAGAGAAAAAAGAGTGCACTTGGCAGCTCAACGAGGTCACCGTGAAACTATAGGTCTTGGAAATCCTCACCCGTCTAGTGCTACAGTCGAAAACGGATATGCGAGAGTTGCCTTGATAGGAGTTTTGGTCATAGTTGTGCTGGTTTTGTTACTGATTGTAGTTGTGTTTTTGGTATTTCTACCGGATCACCCCCGTATTCTGGCCTTGATACAGATTCATTTCAGCGTATTAGGTTTGATTCACGTCGTTTTCTACTTTCTGCTTGCGGGGGTCTTGGCTTACTTAATACCGAGGGACTGGGTTTCGGTCTTGCTACTGACCCTCGTTTTCGTTTTGCTTGTCCTCGTTCTTCTTTTCCATATGCCATTGCTATACCCCCAAAATCTGGTTGTGACGCAGATTTAATTCAACGTATTGGTATGGGCTCACGTATTCTTCTTTCACTTTAAATTCAACGTATAGGAATAGTCTCACGTCGGTTTCCACTTCTTGCTTCCGGGGGTGTTTGTATACTTGCCACTGTGGGACTAGGTTTTGGTGATAGAATCGCTAGAGATCTTGATTTTGCTATTGGGTGTGTTCGTTCCAATGGTCTAGAAACTAATACAACCCCAGAACCTGACGCTTTTTCAGATTCATTTCAGTGTATTGGAATACGCTCGCGATGTTTTCGACTTTCTTCATGTAGGGGCGTTGGTCTACTTGCTACTATGGGACTGGGATCGGGTAATATGCTTGAGCGGTGTCTTGGTTTTCGTTCTGCTGGTCTTGTTACCGGTCCTCGCCGTGATACTCGACCCCCCGATCCTGATTGTTTTTCAGATCCATTTCAACGTATTGGTTTTGACTCACACCTTCTTTTTCACTTTCAAATTAGCGTATTGCCGTTCACTCACGTCGGTTTCTACTTTCTGTTTGTAGGGTTCTTGGTAAATGTGTTACACGTGGACTTGTTTCGAGTGATAGATCTAGTTCTGGTCCTAGTACTGACCTTCGTCTATGTTCTGCCACTACTACACCCCCAGATCCTGATGCCTTTCCAGATTCATTTCAACGTATTGGTATGTGCTCACATCTTCTTCTTTCACTTTCATTTCAGCGCATTGGTTTTGACCCACGTCGGTTTCGACTTTCTGCTTGCGGGGGTGTTGGTATACTTCATACCGTGAGACTTTGTCGTTGTGGTACACTTAGTACAGCTGATATGCTATTTGCTACTGGCACTGGTTTCCGTAGTACCAATCCCCCAGATCCTAATTGCTTTTCAGATTCCGTTCAACGTATCGGATTAAAACGCTTTCTTTGTTCACTTTCAATTCAGCGATTTGCCATTCACTCACGTCGGTTTCGACATTCTGTAGGTGGGGGTGTTGGGATTCATGTTATTGTCAGACGTGGTCGTCGTGATGCACTTGATAGGAGTCTTCGATCTGATGGTCTTGATCGTCGAAGTGGTTGTCGTACGGGATCAAGTCTTCGTCTTTTTTCACTTTCAATTCAGCGTATTGAAGTACTTTGAACGCCTTTCGCAAGTTTCACAGATTGACTCGATGTGTGAGGATCGAGCTGATGAAGTTGCCTTTTCGTAAGTACCGCAACGGAAACAACTTGAATCATTTGTCGGCAATACTATGCTTCTCACCATTTCATTTACTCACCTTTGTCCCCTGATGCCAAATCGTCATCACTCATTTGATCGTGGAATTTCTGGCCCAGATTTTCGATAATGCTCTCAGAGAATCTTCGACAATGGTATCATCGAACTCATAATTGCTCGCATTGCTGCTCTAACTCTCGCTTGACTCTTAGCCAATTCATCGAGAACCTCTTCACCCTCAGAGCGCACCTCCTCGATTTCAATCCGATCCCTATTATTCTTCTCACGACCGGGATGGTTACCTGAATATTTGAGAAGGTGTTTCATAAAATGCGTCTTCACCTGGGTTATTGTTCGAGCCGTATCCGTCGTAGCCAACCTTGAATGGGTATCGATGCAAGCGTATGCCGTATTCTCTGAAACTCTTAACTAATGCCGCAAGATACATGCGTTGCGACATGGTATATCCGTCTTCTGTTCGTTTGAATGCGATGCCAAGGTATTCGGAGACTAGTCTGAAATACTTGGGGACGAACAAACCTTTCAACTGCTTCTTGGAGTTCAGGAGCTCCTCCTCATTTTCGACGACTAGGAATAAGTCATCGACATATAGCGCAATGAAAAGTGCCCCATTTCGACTTTCTGCTCGCGGAGGATTTGGCAAACATGCAGAATGAGGAGGAGGCGCCTTCTAAGCGTCAGGTCCAGCTCGATGGGTACACACAGGTAGACAGTCTCCTCTACTATGCCCTTCCCTATGCTCATTTTCCACATTCCAGATCCGGCCGTGACAAGTATCGTGCTGGCTTCGTCGATCTTGCGAAACTTTTCCAACGCAAGCACTTCGTGGGGTTGATAGATTCTTTGCGTGTTCTTGTCGTGATTGCGATGTTACGTGATGCTAGCTGACTACGTTCACCTCATGCTCTGAGGCAGTGTCAAGAAAAGATTGGGTAACTGCAAACCAATTTATGTTAAAAGATGCACAATTAACAAACACCAGTGATTTCCAAGCTGACTGGTGATTGCACTAACAATTCGGCTTGCTGCCAAAAAGCAAGCGTGTATACCCAAACCCGAAGTCTGACAGACGGAAGGACGGGGAGACACACTCTACCCACGCCTACGGCGCGTGTATCGTTTGTGATTACATCACAAACTCATGGAGTCATTCACCAAAATCGACATTTTTTGATTTGTGTGACTGAACGATCACCTGTGGGAGTCAACGTCCGAGATCAACCATTCCGTACAATATTCACAAGATCTTTCCATCCCACTTAACCACATTCAACCATCATCAATACCTAGGTCACCGCAGACCAAACCATTTTGGGTCGACTTGGGGTGGGCATAACTTTGTGGGATCTGGGAAAACTCCAGATATTAAGAGTCCAGTGACATTTGCCGGGCCGGATTACCCTAACTTTCCGCGCGGTGAATGAAAAATCGTAATTTTTCCCCCAACATATATCCTCCATATCCGGTTGGGAAAAATTAAAAAGTTGAGTTTTCATCGGACCGAGTTCTAACCAAGTGCATTGAATAGCCCGTGGCCGATATACTACTTTTCGGTGACACCCTCTTGGAAGGCAACATTTCGACCCGATTCGGACGCAGGCATAATTTGGTTCGAGATATAATTTGAAGTCTGTGCATGAAGCAGTCGTGGGACGCAAGTGGCGATTTAACAAATTAGGTGTTGGACTCAAGAGAAACGTGGGCCCTTTATTGCATATGCATATGCATCATTTTAACTTTTTTTCCCCTTTTTCAAATTACTTGCATATTTGTTTGGCTATTTGCCCATTAGAAACGGATTTACCGGAATTTGTGAAGGTTGTGATGCACTCGAGATTCCAGAAGAGTTAATACTACAGCATCCACATGTTGTTCAACATATAGGTTCGAGCATTATTGGCGGATTCCTATACTAAGATATATTAGTGACTTTAGCTTCAAACGATATTTGGCAGGCACGAGGTATCCGTAACCTGCATCTCCCTCTTAACCACATTAGTGAAGCGTTGGCACGCGATATACCGTGAGATTCCGCCGTCTCATACGCGCATCGCGATTACGAGCAAAGCCGCTTACCGAGACACGTGCTTCAACTCACATTCCTTCAACACTCCAGAAACCCGCCACTTTCATTCACAACATCAATGGGGAAGCTGCCGAAAATTGTCCACGAGTGTCCGAATGTGGAGAACACCCTCCCACTCGACCTATTTCGGGCCCAATCTCCGGCCCGGTGCTCGCAGGCCGACGGAGATAAGCTCGTATTATATGCGGGCAGCAGCAATTGTTTGCTTGAGATTCCGGCGGCAGAAAACGTCGAAATTCACGAAAGCTTGCAAAGAAATGGAGAGGAAATGGCGGT
>JAKTWD010000757.1:0-22729 GCA_030581935.1 Metschnikowia corniflorae
TTCGACGCCTTGGGGTTTGCCGAGCACATGGACTACGACATCGTGCAGCTGACCAACCCCGCGTTCAACAAGGCCATTGTGCGCGTGGACATCAAGCGTGACCACCGCCAGACGATCCAGTACATTTCGCCTAATGACCACCATGTCTTGGGCCAGGCGGAATTGGTGATCATCGACGAGGCGGCGGCGATCCCGCTCCCGGTTGTCAAGCGCCTCATGGGCCCCTACTTGGTCTTCATGGCTTCGACAATCAACGGGTACGAGGGTACGGGCAGGTCGTTGTCGCTCAAGTTGATCCAGCAGTTGCGTGACCAGAGCAACGCACGCACCGACACCGAAGTCGTGTCACGTGACAGCAAGGCTGTGGACGGCCCACTTCTGGCCCGGGCGTTGCGAGAGGTCGTGTTGGACGAGCCGATCAGGTACGCGCCCGGCGACCCGGTCGAAAAGTGGCTCAACAAGCTTTTGTGTTTGGACGCCACGCTCCTGAAGAACGCAAAGTTTGCCACGCGCGGCACCCCGCACCCGTCCGAGTGCAACCTCTTCTACGTGAACAGAGACACGCTCTTCTCATACCACCCGGTTTCGGAAGCGTTCTTACAGAAGATGATGGCGCTCTATGTGGCGTCCCACTACAAGAACTCGCCGAACGACTTGCAGTTGATGAGCGACGCTCCTGCACACCAGTTATACGTGCTTTTGCCGCCGATCGACCCCAAGGACAACCGCATCCCGGACCCCTTGTGTGTGGTGCAACTAGCACTCGAGGGCGAGATTTCCAAAGAGAGCGTGCGGCGGTCGTTGTCACGTGGGCAGCGGGCGGGCGGGGACTTGATTCCCTGGCTTGTTTCACAGCAGTTTCAAGACGAAGAGTTTGCCTCTTTGAGCGGGGCACGTGTGGTGAGAATCGCCACCAACCCGGACTACGCCGGCATGGGGTACGGGTCCCGAGCGCTCGACTTGTTGAAGGACTACTTCGAGGGCAAGTTCACCGATATCTCCGAACGCAATACTTTGGGCGACCACACGCTTGCGCGTGTGAGCGACGCCGAGTTGGCGAAGGCCTCCTTGAAGGACGAGATCCGGTTGAGAGACGCCAAGTCGTTGCCGCCGTTATTGTTGAAGCTTTCGGAAAAAGCGCCCTACGCCTTGAGTTACTTGGGTGTGTCCTACGGAATGACTCCGTCCTTGCACAAATTCTGGAAGCGCGCCGGATTTGTGCCGGTGTATTTGCGCCAGACCGCCAACGAGTTGACCGGCGAGCACACCAGCGTGATGCTCCATGTTTTGGAGAACCACAACGACGCGTGGCTCCACGAATTCGCTAAAGATTTCCACCGCCGCTTCTTGAGCTTGATGTCGTACGAGTTCAGAAAGTTTCCCGCGGTACAGGCACTCAATGTGATCGAGTCCACCGGGACCAAACAGTCTCAAAACTTGACCAGAAGTGCGCTCGACGCGCAGTTGTCGCCGTTCGACTTGAAGCGTTTGGAGTCCTACGCCAACAACCTCTTGGACTACCACGTGATCTTGGACATGATGCCCTACATCGCGCAGGCCTACTTTTCTGGTCGTGCCTCCGACGTGTCGTTGTCGCTGGTCCAGGGTGCGATCCTTTTGGCCGTGGGGTTGCAGCACAAACTGGTGGACGACGTGAGCAAGGAGTTGAGTCTTCCGCCGTCCCAGGCCATGGCGATGTTTTCCAAGATTGTTCGCAAGTTCTCGACCTATTTCCGCTCGGTTTTGAGCAAGGACATCGAAGGAGAGATGCCCGCGCTTGAGGACGACGACGTCAACGACATGAACGGCGACGAGACCGCTGCTGGAAAATTCGATGCTGCGGCGGTGGACCAGGCGATGACACGTGACTTGGACGAGGCGGGAGACGAGGCGGTTTCCGAGTTGCGCTTGAAACAGAAGGAGTTGATCAACGCGCTCGACTTGGACAAGTATGCCATCAACAACAACGTCGAGGAGTGGGACGAGGGCGCGGCGGAAAAGGCGGTGTCCAAGCTGGGCGTGGTCAGCATGAAGAGCAAGAACAAGCGGAAGAGCGAGAACGCCGGGGAGATCTTTGAGAAGGAGCTCAAGAATGTGCCGGAGAAGAAGAGCAAGAAGAGCAAGAAGACGAAGAGGTAGAGGGTTTGGAAAACACTGTGAATAAGAACGAGTAGATGCCATAAGAACGTATGTTGGTGCTGCAGAAAGAGGCAACAGCTGTGTAGGGTGGTACTCAAAGGTCCTCTTTGGAACATACACTTGCTGAGGTTTTCGAAAGTAGTTCTCAGAGGTGAAATCTTCTTTCGTCGAAAAAGTATTTGGCAGAGAATTTGCCAAAGAATCTTTCGTGCACAGGTGATTTAAATGATTCAATTATAGAGAGGTGAAGGGAGAGAGATTTTTCGGAAGATAATAAATAATTGTCTTATCCTAATGAGTTTCGGATTTTTTGTTGTGTTTATATTATCTTGTATTATGCAGATTTGAAGACTCTGGGGACTAAGACGAAGAATATAGGGTGGGTTTTTTGGTAAAACCTTTGAATGCAAATTTTAGTCCTATGTTATCGAAGAATATTACTCATACTACACCTCTCCGCTTTAAATTCTCTCTGACCAAAGATGTCAATTTGGAAAATTGAAACTGCTATTGATTTATAAGATAAATGCAGGACTGAATAATAATCCAGCTAATTGATTATAAATAAACTCGTTCAGCTCTATTGACGAGCATCTTCGGCCGTTGATGAGGCAAGCAACGAATCCTGAGAGCCCGGGTGGAGCAAAACACTTTTCGAGCAAATGGCTGCTCGTTATCCTTTATAATTTCTGTAATGAGGTTCATCTGTATACCCACGATCTGAAAACAGGTCTGACAGTAGCATCTCGCGAGCCAGTGAATTTGCCATTATGTTGGAGTCACAGTATAGAAACTGTCATATAGTCTATAATCTTGGCATAAACCTGTATACCATAGAAAAAGAAACACGGACCACGTCACTCGCCGTGTTGTTGTCTCGACAACATTAAGAAGTCAAAAATCGTCATTTTAAATGTTTCGGGATGCCGTAGTACTAGAGAAACTGCCTGGGTTGTCTGAAACATACCTTTACCCCGTGTATTGTCTCCATCCCACATTGACCGTCTGTAGCACTGTAGGAAAGAAAGAATCGTCTCCGCAACCAGAATTCAAATCTTGAGACTCATGCCTCAGTAAAGTCCACCAAATGTAACAAAGGCAACCATTTCCAGGTAAACAATTAGACTAGCTCTGGAATACCCCTCGATTCCTTCCCCACAAGCTCAAGTGCCATTGTTACAAGCTCCACTAGACTGTGCGACCCATCATTGTTGATGTCGTGGATCCCCAGATCTAGAGCGCTTCTCGAAAGCGACAAAGACACGTCTTCACCCACAAACAAGTGCCGGTGGGACGCCGTGTATGCAGGCCAGACAATGTTATCGAAGTACCCCGGCGGGTCGGCCCAGAACCCTTCAATTGTATTATAGCCCTGGCGCAGCTCGCGACGCGTTTTCAAAGTGAGGTATGGTGCCCGAAATAAAAGCTTCACATCGAGCAAATCGGCAACTTTGGCGTCGTGGAAAAGCATAAACCCGTCGACTAGAACCACGTGACACTTTTCCAAAATGGCAAAGTCAGCGGCTAGTTCTGCTCTGATTTGGGCCTTTTCGGCGCCCGTCAATGCAAGGTCCGGCTCGATCTCCAACGAGTCTACAGGCAACACTTTACCTTTCGAGTCTCGCACCGATATGAGGAATTTTGTAAATTTGTCCCAGTCGAGCGCCTCTGCACAGTCCCAATTCTGAACCCCATGCTTTTCGTCGACCGGAATCTGGCCGTTTGGAAAAAAAAAGTCGTCCAAATGGATCTCCGTACAATGCGGCAAGACGCTCACAAGGCCTTTCACCACGGTGGACTTTCCGGACGAGGACGGGCCGCTTATCCCGACAAGCACGAGTTTCATGTGCGCAATCAAGACGCTAAGAATAAGCGAGAGTTTGAGCCGGAGGTCAAGAAGCCTAAAACGCGCAATAACTCGATGTATTTCACCAATGGTATTGCAAGATCAACGCTCGCCAAATACGGGCGCGGGCATGTGTGCAGGACGGTTGCGAAGGCAACTGTGAAGCCCAGGATGCGGCGCCTGGGTCGCGGCGCGGAAAAATGTGCGAGGTGCTTTGTGTGACGCGCGTTTTGAGACGTTTCATCGCGGTCGTATCATTTCATCTTTGTCAGGAACAATTCATGCAAGATTGCGGGTTTTGGCTTGAGCGGCTTCTTGTCCGACAAATTCCCGAGAAGAGAGGATGTCTCAAACAAAGAGGAATGTCGCCATTGTAGTTTGTGTCGTGACCATGCTCCTGGGCGAGGCATTGTCGCAAATCCGCACACAATGCGCTGATGAGGCTCCATCTTCAAACTTTGACTTGAGCTGTGCTCACTTTAGGTGTTCAAATCTTGTGTGCCTGTTGGTTTTGTGTTTCGCCGGAGTAATACTTCCATGCGGTATCCCTGAATGGTCAAAATTGCGAGAATTTGCAAGATTTGCCGCCACGGTGAATTGTCACCACAGTGAATTGCCGCCACGGTGAATCGCTTCCCACACCATTTCACTATTGTGAAAGATCTCCTGAAACGAGGCTTCTCCCGATCGGCAGAGCTACCAGAGTCTGCCGCCCCCTGACTTCTCCCGCTAGATAGATATGATAAGAAGTTTCATCTTTCTCAAACACCCCTCCCATTCTCCGCACACAATGGCATGCAAGCACGGAAATTGAAGACCCATTGTTTGACCGAAAACAGGGCGCCGGCCGATTCCGTTTTGATTCGAGATCATTGATGCTTCGCCCCGCACGCCACTTGAAATCGGCCACCGCAAAAGACGGCCGCTATTAAAACTGCGTTGCATGGCCAATTGCCCGGGCCATTGTGTGGTTGGCCATGGCTGATGTTATTTTTACACGCGAACAATGCATTTGCAGCTTCGCACATGGTACGTGGTGGATCGACGCATGCACCCAGTTGCGCGCCCTACAAGGGAATACTCAAGCAGGGTGCAGTGCGGGGCTGCATGGTGAGATGGGATGCGCGCGCGAATTACCCCATTCGGCAAGCAAATGGTGCTCGACTTACTCCAACCGGTAATTTTTGCACCCAATGCTTGCATCGTCATTTTCGCCGGCCCAGAGCAGAAATCGCATTGTCGAGCGCACGCCACGCCGCCTTGAGCTGGGCATGTTGCCTGGCAGCGCACATCGACATGTTTCCTAAACAGGTAAATCTGGGGCCATTGCCAACTGAATCCCGGGCGGTATTCCGGGTATTCCCTCTCAAATTACCCCGTTTGCATCCCTTCGATCGGTAAGGCCCTGCTGCTGCCTGCACTTTTAGTTTGACGTCAGGCACAATCGAAAGCTTGGCGCCCCGGCCCCCTTTTGGGATTTTCCCGAGTAATATCTAGGGTACATCAGCCGCAACAAACTCTGTCGGCCCCCTTTTTTTGTCTTTTGGCAGTTCTGGCTTCTTTCGTCTGAGTCCCGTTCCGTTTTCACGCCCATTTTGCAGATACCGCCGCAATCAGTGCACATCCAATCGCTCATCACTGTTTGTTGGTCTTTTTGTATGTTCCAGTCTTAGGGGATCATACATCACTAAGCATCGCCACGACTCAATTCGTACCCACGCCTGTGAATGGCCTACCATTGCTTTTACGTTGATTTCCTCGGCATTACTCATGACAACACACGCAGATGTGGACGCACCCAAACACAGCAAGGTTCTTTCCCCAGAAAGCAGCGTCGATAAAGACAAGGATGAGAAAGTGTCGCCCTCGGCGTTCTTGCCCCACTTTAGAGGATTCAATATCGACCAATCAAAGTACAAGCACTACGGCCATCTGATGACGTCGCAGCAGTTGAACAAAATCATCAATACTGATGACCCAGATAGGGAAGAAGCGCCGAAACCGGAGGATAGTCCACTGGAATCCAGCCACGTGGTATCGCCGCTACAGTCTCCTCCCGAACACATGGCTAAGGCCTTGGAATTGCCTGCTCAAAAGTTGTATAGCGAGGCGGTAATCTCGCAAATGCTTTCTCTTCGAATCGAGCAGGAAAGGACAAAACAGATCCACGAAAAAATCGAGCTTGGCCGAGTGGTGAGCCAATTGATCAAAGAAGCCGAGTCCCAGGGATTTGGGTCTGACTTGATCCGCCGATTGTTTCTCGACGAGGACCGGGACGAATACAGAGCACATGTGGAGAAGATCAGAAACTCATTCCTTTCTTCGGATGCTGATCTGAAGATCCCGCAACCAGTTTCGAAACCAAGCACGCAACCCCATCTGCTATGCACGCCTTCACCAAATAAACTGCCGGCCATTACGCCCGAACTCCATCCGAACTCCATGGCGAATCCATTGGCGAATCCATTGGCCGCCCCGCCCCATACAAACACACACAGATTTCCCCCCGAGACGCGCTTGCTTCCGCCACTTCTTCCTCAGAAAAAAGAGCTGCATATACGAGCTAGAAGTGATGGCACCGTAGGCAGCGAAGGGTCTCCTCCAGCAGCGTCCACGGCATCCACCGCGCCCGGAATCGCCCGGCCCCAGACCTCCCCCAGCATACCACTAGCATCGCAAGGGCCTCCCGCCGGATTTTACCCGGGAATACCCGAGCACCACTACGTGCATAATCGGGCGCCTTCACACCCGCAGCCACAGTCAACAACGGGCAACAGTCTGGAACTGGGCCTGCCACGGCTCGTGCACAAGCAGGCGTACCCGGGAATGCCCGGGTTCGTGCCCGGCGCGTTTGCAAAACGAGACTGTTCGTCGGGCAGCCCCCGCCAGCTCCACGACGATCACGTGACCTACCATCCCCAGTACGGCCCCCCGGTTTACTATGTCAACTCGCCCCCGGGAATCGCGGGGGGTCCCATGGGTTCGTCTCAGTACTACGGGCCTCCTCCGATGCATCCGTGGGCCACGCCGGCAGTGCCCCAGGAGAAAAAAAAGGAGACTGAAGAGGACCATCATGCACATAAGAAGCAGCGGGGGACCAAAGGCGGCATCAGTTTTATGATCAGCACGCCCAAGAACCCCCCGGCCCGGAAGTACAATAAACTGTCGGGAAACAGCTAGTTTGAGGGGTTAGAGTAAGGCCAACGCCGCAGGCTGGCGTCGATAGTATATTTCTTTCTTTTTTTTTAATCATGATTCATTTGGAGAAGGCAACGTAGTTTTGAGTTTGGCTGTGTGTCTTGCTGTAGATGAGTGTGTTTGACAAAGTGCTGCTTTACTTTATGCAAAGACGGGGACTTGGGACTTACCGTTCTTGCATAGGTTGCAGAAACACGGTGAGTCATGGAGTGTAGTGACATGACCGTTTCGAGGACCTTCTGATTATGCTAGCTTCTTTTAGATCCGAAAAGAAACGAGCTGAATGAGTGGGTTTCATTATAACCAGATTTCATATCATTCGTATAGGTTTCTCCTGGATTCCAATTCAAGCCAGGACTAAGGTCTGTGAGAAAGCATCACCTTGATTGTCGAAAAGCTTCTTCCTCCAGAAATCATCGCTGCCACCGGAACACAGTTCTTGAAGAGCGCCGAACAGTTACTTCAGTGCTTAGAAACGAGTCATTATCAGGAGATTCTTTACCCTTCGAGTCCGCGGTACGTGACGATGGGGGAGGAAACGAGTTTGTGATCTTCATCGCAACGTACTTTACGACGATCTTCATCACTTTATTTTCACAATTAAAGGCTTCGGGGCTTAACTCGGCCATCTGTGGGGTTTTCTCAGAAGCCACGACAAGGCCATGATGAGAGTCAGTGGTATTATTGCTCTCCCTTTGTTCGCGAGCTTTTAGAGGTTGAGCTGGTGTGTGTTCATCCATGGTTGTTCGCAGAACTTGTGGGCCTTCAGAACACTCATCCTTTTCTTCTTTTATTGATTGTTTTAGCTCTTGAGTCGCCGGAAGCGCCAGTTGCTCGTGTTCATCATCATTCGAAGTTAAATTTCTCAATGACTTGGAGCTTTCAGCTTCCGAGTCGTCTCCGTCGTGGTCTGAAATTAGGAGTGGCATATCAAGGTATGAGGTCGTTTTCGTCTGTCCACCTTAAACTCCCTTGTTAGGGTGTTTTCCCCCAAACCTCGATACAGTGAGGACGGAGAGGTACGACTTAAAGAGGACAAGGGCGGCATATTTGGTGGTGTTATGTTCGGAAATTGCTCCGGTTTCCCTTCGGGCACTGAGACCACATTTGTGGTCTTTAGCATCTGTCGTTACACTCGTGTGTGGCATCTCGAATCTCACAGTAGTTTCGAAAGAGAGACAGACCAATAGTTATGAGCTGTACGCCAAGCTGTTCGCTGCCTTTATAGCAAAAAATAGACTCATTCCCGTAGCCAGTTCATAATTGAGTTTCGCAAAGATGGTACGAAATCTTGCTGCGTGAGGAAACCTTCGCCTGCCGGACCAGTCTTTCGTTCAAGGCGGCAGCGATTGGGTCCCTGGTTGCACTTGCGGCTTTGGCGTGGATTCTCGCTTGTGGACCACTAGTGAATATGCTTTGGTTTTCCTTTATTTCCTCCTGCTTGGTATCTGAAGCTTGCGCAACTTTAGATGAGTAGAGTGGTACCGACGCATGGGGGTGGATAAACCATACAAGCCAACACTGCAGTGATAAACGTGATGCGCCTCATACTGATACGGCAAGCAATTTCATTCCCAATGGCTTATTGATGGTGGGGTTGCAACATCTGAGGTACCTGTGATGAACAAACAACACCCTAACGATACCAGTTACTCAAACAGAGTCACAGCCAATTCATCATTGGACCATTGCATATATTGCACGGAATCTTGCTGCCAGAGAAATATTGATGAGCCACACCGACTCAGCCACGGTCGTTTTTAGTGCAACCAACTCAGCGTTTACCGTCGAAAGAGCCACCATAGTTTACAACTGTGATCTCCAACTCACCGGGGGCCCTCCATACATCAAAATGGAGCCAGTTCGAGACTTGCACTCAGGCTCTGTCACAAAATTGCACCCAGCATCACAGTATGACGCCAGCTCCCGCAAGATATCGTAACACAAACCTGGCAGCCTCCAAATGTTCGATCTTTGGTTCGATAAGATATCTCGAGAGCATCAGTACAATGACACCTATATCAAATCGAACGGCGTTCGCAGCATAGAGAAGCTTCTCAATGACCAGACGATACTCAGTCTCGTCACAGAGATCTTCTTTCCCATCTATCACCGCTTCCAAATTGACCTGAGATGCCGGGACACTCACACTTCCAATTTTCTCAAAACCAAAACTCCCAAGTATGGCTCTGACATAGTCACATAAATGGACCTTTGTGTGCGTAGAATGAACTTCAAGATTGACTCCAAGATATCTCCCGACCAAACCAAGGTCTTTCATTTTAAGGGAATCACCTATGTCCTTTTTCGTCTCACCAACAGCTTGCCTGTTACGACTCACAATGATGATGATCAACGTACATGCCAAGAAGAATCAAGCCTTACCGGATATCCTTGTAGAAAAGACACGGCTCATTCACAAACTTTTTAAAGTCCAAAGTACCCATACCTTATGGAAAGTCTCATTCCACAACTGAGGAGCCTGCTCCAAGCCATAGAGCTACTTGTTCAACTTGAACACAAATTCACTCGTCCGACTATAGCCATCCATAGAATCATTGAAGCGGCTGAACTCCTCAGCAGTGCGTGCTTTCTTTATGACCGAAACTCAAACTCGAGTATTTCTCGGTTGGAAGAAGGACCAAAAATGGCTCGCCGGCCCAATCTTGTTCCGAGTACTCCAATCCATGATATTTTCGGAAGACCTTGTAACAATCAAGTTTGTCAAGGTATCGCCAAGATTCTAATCAGAAAAATCCCTTTAAATTGAGGTATGGATTTTTCATGTCCTCAGCCCTAAGGCACTGCATTCATCTTAACCAAAACACATTCCGGGTGTCTCTCATATTCATCATTTCAAGTCACGCAACACAATTAACTTCACACACTTTGAGGCCAAAATTAAAAGAGAGCACTTTCAACTGGATGCAGAAGGAATTCAGCCATGGAAGAAACGAGCTTTCGATGCATCTCGCGCAATAACACTCGCAAAACCCCGAGCACAAGCACCGACTCAGTAAAAACATTGGCTTCAAAAATCCCCACGGACCCCTCACCAGACTTCGCAACAGGTAGTCGCTCCCCATTGCCACAATTCACTGAAGCTGCACCCACAAAAACCACTGAAAACATTATTCTGACCCTACAAAATCAACGGATACCCACTTCGTACCTCAATTGGCAATCTTCTGCTGCTGCTCCTCCTCCTCGTCGATAAACGCAGGCAACTTGCTGGGAACCAGATCCGAGACCAAATAACTGGGGGTGCCCAACCCAGATTCGTTCATTTCTTGCTCAAACTCCATTTCGTCGCCCAACGCGTCCAATTCCGCATCCAACTCCAGCTCGGAGATATCGTCAGGGGCATCGTAGCTCATGGACAACGATTCCTGAAGTTCATTCAGTTTGTCTATAAGGTCCAACATTTCTTCCTGGAGCAGCTCGATCTTATCAATATTGATCTTCCCGTACTGAGATTTAAGAGCTTTATTCGCAGACTTCATGGCGTCCATAGTTATCACAGTATTTTTCAAGTTATCCGTGGTCATAGAAGCCTGGGACATGTTCCACAGTTGCAGTTCCAACTGGTCCTTCTGGCCCTCGATTTGCTTGCGTTGGCGTAACAATTTGAGTGCCTTTTGTTTGAGCGCCGATTTCCCGGGCCCGTCCCGCATTTTGCTGATTTTTTGCTGGTATGTGCCGAGCTCGGCGTTTATCTTTGAAAGCTTCACGTCCAACAGACCTACACGGTCATCGATCGAGCTGATGGCGTCGTTGAGCGTGGGTTTTGGCGCGGTGCTTTTTGTCCCGAATAATCTGTTCATTTTGCGTATTTGAGAAAACTGAAGGGCGTTTATGTCGGCTTTGCTCGAGGTTAAGTGGTTTATCCAGTGGGATTGTGGGGAGATTGAGGTGAGGCTGGCGGCGAGAGCCACGCACCCGTGCACCACGGGTTGCAAATTAGTGTTGCGCGTTAACGTACTTCATTAGCTTTCGCACCGAATTGGCATTTGGGTCACCGCCTACATTTGTAAATATATAATATCTTTGACTTCGAATAAAAACGCTAAACATGCGTTTAAAATTAGAAAAAAATTAACGAGCTTTATTTGGACATGTCTGTCTACGATCGCCTATTGTCCCACAAACTCCACAAGTGGTTTTGCGTTTTCTGAGTCCACGGCATTTTCCAAAAAGGATTAACATTCCCCAGAAAGCTGGAATTGCGTTCGTTGAATTCCTCAGTGGCAAGTCACTAGCGTCGTTTATACGCTTTTCAGATCTATTGCTTTCTTTTGTTCTGCCTGGCATGAGTGATGAGAACATCGCCGACCTGTTTGGCCATTATCGCAAATAAATGCCCTGCAAAAGCGCGTAGTTTTAAAGTTTGTCAAGAGACTTTCAACGGACCCGCCACATCCCCAGGACAACTGTCTAGTAATTAATAATGGAAGAATCTTTCGGTAGCAGTTGCCCTGGGCATTCTTTGCAGACACTTCGATGCACACTGGGCGTCAACCTCGGAACCGCCTCATGTGAATAAAGACATCAACAAGCAGCAACTCGTTTGATCCTGGGTTGTCGGCAGGTAAATCCCAGCCGCAACACGCTGCTGGCTAAATCCTCCGCTCAGTGATCGTCTTCTTTCACAGTATGAATAGTTCTTGAAGCACAGTTACAATCATCCTACTTCGTTCAATATCCAATCGCGCATACTTCTACTCCCGTCAATTGCACGCGAGTGATTCATATTCTCCGAAATCAGCATATCCCAAGACGTTATTCATCGAGACATTAGCTTGATACTCTTTGCAAAGCTATGGATAGCAACATTGTCAACAAAATGTTTTGTGGGTTGTTTTCGGAAGCCGAATTATGCTGACCTTCATGACATTCTCAATACTCATCCAATCAGGGTAACTTTCGAAAGTCATACTTATTCAATTCCAGATCAATGAGCGATGTCAGGCTTTTGGCGCAAACGCTTCATATTCAGAGACTGCTCTGTTGAAATGACATGTAATGTATGAGAGCATACATATCAGTATTAATTTTTCCTGTTGAAGTCAAAACTCGCATGTCATCGAATCAATTTTCTCATCACCTCAATGGTAATGGCTGCTGGTTACTGATACGGTACTGAACCAGGCTCAGGTATCTTTCGACCGACCGATCACAGTATCAGAATGCCTGAGATCCAAAAAAAGACCGGATCAGCAGTTGGATTCAAGAGTATTTTCAAAAAACTCAAGCAATTCAAAGCAGGTTTCCTCCCCATTGACGACATCGGAATCACTTACCGGCGAGCATTTTACCACGCCGAGTATTCAACAGCATGTACATAACTAGATGCCATACACAGAAGGGTCTAGTTCCATCCAAGTTTACCAAATGGCCCATTGATTCCTCAAACACCATCTGCACTATTCACTCAATCGCTTATCATTCAATTTGTCACCAGACCTGGGTTTGATGCCTCCACCTTCAATTAAGTCATGCACGAGGTGATCAATTTATCTGGCGAGCAGACACTGTATGAATTTGCAGAGAGTTGTAATAGTCTGTTTTTGTGCTGCTCTCGTGACGTTCCAGTACTGTTCTGAACTGTCGTGGCACTGTCTAGTACTATTCCAATATTCTAGTACTACTCCAATGCCCTAGTGCCTTTCAATTTTGTTCTGGTGCTGTTTGAGCACTTCTCAAATGAGCTGTCGAAACCATTCTTGTTGTGTTGAAGTACTCTTGAGTACTGTTCAAATGGGCGTTAAAATGTGTTTCGAAACTGCTCTAGCACTGCTCTAGCACTGTCCTAGCACTGTCCTAGCACTGCTCTAGCACTGTCCTAGCACTGTCCCAGCACTGTCCCAGCACTGTCCTAGCACTGTCCCAGCACTGTCCTAGCACTGTCCCAGCACTGTCCTAGCACTGTCCCAGCACTGTCCCAGCACTGTCCCAGCACTGTCCTAGCACTATCCTAGCACTGTCCCAGCACTGTCCTAGCACTGTCCCAGCACTGTCCTAGCACTGTCATATTGCTGTTTCAGGGCTATTCTAGTATTGATCAGGTGAGCTCTCAGATAGTGCTGATTTTTCAGGGATCTTCCAGGACTATTCTAGTACTGTCCCAATGCTATTCCAGTACATCTCTCAGACTTGCATATCTAGTACTGTACGGTATAAGATGATTTGAGATATGTTGTAGTACTGTTCAAGTACTGTTCGGAAGCAAGGCTCATAAATTAGCTGTGTTTTGAAGGCGTACTCGAATCATCAGCAAGACTACAAGACTCACGTGGTGTCAGGTGACTTTGAGACACCTCGTCTCAGACCTCGATGCTGATCTTTGGTAACACCCGCTGAGGATTTAATGTATTGAACCGACAGTTTCGAAGCTGCTCCTGACATTTCGAGCAGTAAAAGTATTGTCTCGAGCATGTTTGTATAGTCCAAAGAAGTCATCTTTGCGCACACCGCCACCCGCGAGCACATCAAACCCAGTTGTTTCTCCAGCCAACTGGTAATATTTAGTCTTGAACGGTCCAAAACAGCCAAGATCAAGAGGCAACAAATGAGATGTGTGAGGCAGCATGTATAGAGCGATGATATTAGCTTCGTTGCAGATTTTGTCAAACTCTGCAGTCAAATGACTACCATGTCCGTTAGGTATCAAAAGTCTATGATTGCCTTTCGTTATAGACTCTGTCTGAGGAATAAATTCCTGTTTGAGCCACCGGAGAGCACTTTCATTGAGTTTCCAACCATGTACACTAAGTCCCAAGCGTCAGTCTTCTCCAAGCTCAGCATACCAAGACTCGCAAATTTGCTTACCTTTAAAAATGATAAAAAAGGTAGTCTTGCCATTTATTCAATTGACACTTTAGCCAAAACCAAAGAACTTGCATAGAAAGAATTTTGTGATTCGTATTTATTTGCTACAACTGAGGGACTCTCAAAATGAAATGCGCATTCTATTAATTTTTCACAATTTTTAGAGAGCAAATATTTGATCGAAATTCCTCAAGCATTTAATTTTATCTACATAGGTATTAACGTACTTCATTAGCTTTCGCACCAAACTGGCATTTGGGTCACCGCTTGCATTTTGTACAAATCTAATATCTTTGACTTCGAATATAAACGCTTAACATACGCTAACATAAAAAAAATTAATGAGCTTTATTTGGACATGTCTGTCTGCGATGAGCTACTGTTTCACAAATTCCACAAGTCGTTTTGCGTTTTTTATGTGGCTGTGAAATTTTATCTTCTGAGTCCACGGAATTTTCCAAAAAGGGATTAACATTCCCCAGGAAGCTGGAATCGTGTTCGGTGAATCCCTCACTAGACAAGTCACTAGCGTCGGTTATACGCTTTTTCGATCTATTGCTGTTTTTGTTCTGCCTGGCATGAGTGACGAGAACATCGCTGAACTATTTGGCCATTATCGCAATCAAATGTCCCTGCGAAAGCGCGCAGTTTAGAAATTTGTCAAAAGAGGCTTTCAGCGGACTAGCCAATTCTTCAGCAATTTATAATGTGAGGAAGCACGACTCATAAAATAACTGTATTTCGAAGGCGTACGCGAATCATCAGCGAGACCTGAAGATCCACGTGGCGTCAGACGACTTTCGGAGACACCTCGTTTCTCACCCCGATGTTGATCTTTGGTAACACCCACTGAGAATTTAATGGTGTTGAACCGGTAGTCTCAAAGCTGCTCCTGACATTTAGAGCAGTGAAAGTTTTTCCCGAACAAGTTTGTAAAGTCCAAAGAAGTCATCTTTATTGATGGCACATTGCCACCCGCGAGCACATTGAACCCAGTTCTTTCTCTGGCCAACTGGTGATATTTAGTCTTGAACGGTCCAAAATAGCAAAGATCAAGAGGCAACAAATGAGATATGTGAGGCGATTGTTGTCACCCACGCTCGATTTCCGCTCTAAATTAATCGTTTTCCCCCGTTTTTCAGACCCTGATACAACCCTCCTTGCCGCATTCAAACCCATCGAAAAGCCTGTCTCGTCCACATTGTACACATCGCTTGACTCGATCCCATAAGTAAGCATCGTGTTATGCGCAAGATCAAACCAGCCTTTTAGTACCTTTGGTCTTGGCACTTTGCCCGACGATAATCAAAAGGTCTCGAGAACTTTGTGCTGAAGTTTGGGTATCTTTTCACAAATGTGGAAACCCTATTAGTACCGACTTTCATTATTTTTTTGTTCCACGCGACGCGAGCAAAGAATCTGCCATTTTGCGAACAGCATTGACTGCCGGGGCGACACCGCGAGAGTCCTTCGAGATTATCCATTTGACTAAACTTTCCTTCTCAGCCTTTCCTGATTTTGCTTGGTCTTCGGCTGCTTCAACGTGATTTCTTGAACCTTTCCTCCTCCGTTGAAGAGTGCTGCGGAACATATTGAAAACGCGTGCTGCTTCCCGAACTGACTTGAACTTCCCCTCTTTTAAACTTTTTACGGCAAATGCGATCCTAGTTTCAGTATCCTACAAATCGGAGTTGATTCGACCTATTGTGGTGGCATTGGAGGTGTTCAAAATAAGAAAGTTTTTCTTCAAACGCGTCTGTTGTTGTCGACCCAAATGCCAGTGTGCTGCGAAAGCTAATGAAGTACGTTACACCAAAATACGCCAAAACACGCCAGAATTACGCCAGATTACGATTTACGAGTGTCACTGTTATGGTTTATGGCGAAATGTGAGCAGTGAGCCGGGCTTTCGAGACTGAATCGATTGTATCGTTTAGGTCGTAAAGCTCAACATGCAATTCTTTTAGGTTGAAGTTTACTGACGGGAGTCAGTGCTTGGGTAAACAAGCCAAAAGAGTGTCAATGCGTCATTCTTCGGTATTTCTTTGGAAGCGCAAATGAGGTAGAGCGGACCTATTGGCAAATCCTGACTCGATTTGGTATTTTCGTGCAAATTGCGTCGCTTCATATTGAAAACTTCACTCAGTGACGACTCCACCAGAACCTTGTGGAAGTAGGATTCCCATCGCTTCAAGATCTGCATGGGCGTCTCCAAAAGTTTGTAGAACATATCCAAAACTTGCACGGTTAAAATTAACAAACACCACATTCTGCTCAGTCTAATTCGAGATCACCTGTCCATTGATGTCCAAAGAGACACCATTCGGAAAAAGACTCAATAGTATGCTCTCTGGCAAGCTCATGAGCTCATCACGGGTGATACTGAATGCCTTTCTTCTAATTTTCAAATTAATCTTGGAATTGTAGTCGACATTCGAATTATCTTCTTCATAGGTCAAAGCATCACCAGCACTAGTGTGCTGGGTGGCTTGAGTGACGAGATTTTCCGCCATATTTCTTGGTTTTGAAGAAAATTGAGACAAAACTTTTTGGAGTTTGCCTGCTCTCGGTTATCTCTGATCAGGGGTTTGTTTCAGCTTCGGAAAGCTCCAAATGATCGAAACAATCCTCAAGATTCCAGCTAAGAGCTTCTAGCAAATTCACCCAGTGAACGCATGGAGTCAACACTCTTCATATACTCGCGAAAGGCACTGTTTTGGAACAGAACACAGCAAACAAGATAGCAATGGGAGCGAAGGCTGGTTAAATCTAAACGTAGGCAGATTGTTGGTGATTGGGTTCTCCGTCAGGATCCAAGTTTCTTCATCACGCTCGAGGACATCTGCTTTCAACTACCGAAACAACATTGAGGCCAGTGGCAAAAGACGCTTTCTTGACAGTGCATCAACAGTATGTGTGATTGATTCGGCCTTACTTGATGGGCTTCACTGAAAGTTTTAGCAATCATTGATCACTCGATTGGACGCCGTACACATCAATTTATCGGTCATTTCTAGCCGTACTGACTTTCGCTGTCAGGTGTACTTGGCTAGTAAATGGATGAACTTGCGATCGAAGTTAAAGCATTTGGGTTATTCACCAGATCACTGCCCACCGTGAGCGTGCAAACTTTCCTTCACACGTGAGGAAATGCAAACATGAAGAATATTCTCCAGTCTGTATCTTTGCAGAATGGATCCGCTGTGGGTCTGGTGGATCACTCTGGGATATAGCTGACCAGGAATGAACACGAGTTATCTTGCCTAATGTAGCTGAATTATGATGGTGGTGACGAAACCAAACAATGATCAGGTTGAACAGTCTTCGGTTATACAACCTCTGAATATTTCACTCATCATCACATTTGACAATTTATCTTGCCCAATCGATATACAGTCAAAATCGCGTAGTGGTGATTTCTTAGGTCTCTTGTCGGATGTGCGGCCCATTGGCACACGAAGAGATCCATAGAATGAACAAAATGACTCTTACTCAAGACCATAGCAAGAATGTCAGTGAGTCATAATCGGTTGCGATGTCGAGCCATATTGCCTAGAGCGAAACCCATGCCTCCACTGTGCTGTGTGTGTACCTCGTGATTTCACAACCACCGGATAGTATAGAAATTTGAAATTGAACTCCTTGAGCAGGGAGTTCGACGCCGATCACAGAGAGTGGTGTGTCGTCGTTGTCTGAGGGGTCGATTTCGTCCTCGGATTCGCCGCGCTGGGACAAATTTGCACCCTTTGCGTTCTCGGCCAGTTCTTGTCCAAAAACGGCGAAACCAGTTTTTTCTGTTTTCCCCCAAGTGCGCTTGTAATTATTTGTGATTTTGCCCAGCCATCACAAATATTTTCAAATGATATTGCTATTTGTAATACTTCCATATTAACATCGTATAGAGTTGCGGCTTTGGCAATCTGAGAAGCTATATGTGTAATTTGTTCAAGATTGAAGGAGTTAGTTTCCGAGATTGCAGTTGAAGGTATACAGAAAGACACTGCCGCTTCGGAAAGATTTATGGGGCCGATGAGTTTTTTTTCTGGGGTCTCCATTTGCGCTCGTTGCATGGAACAAACGAATACTACATCTATTCGGAATCGTGATTTCCTCACGAAGACCGAGTGCTGCGAAGACTACTTACTCACAGAGCCCGAGTTGCAAGATACCGAACTCCTCAAGCGTATCGAGAAGCCGAACCCCCACGGGTTCCTGCGCACGCAGCTCTTTTTGAGGTTTCAGGCGGAGGAATATGCGTGGAAGAAGTGGGGTATATCTCTCTGTATACCTTCAACTGCAATCTCGGAAACTAACTCCCTCAATCTTGAACAAATTACACATGCAGCTTATCAGATTGCCAAAACCGCAATTCTACGATCTCTAGACAAACGTCATTGCAGAGACGCGTATGGTTGAGACTATGACGTGGCCCGCGTCGCTCCGAAACACACTGCTGGGTCTTTGTCATGAAACTGAAGAGGGTTCGCGTCATATTGATACGCAGCAAGGACAGCGCCTAGTCACATATCTTTCCTCCGCTGGAAAGAACCATTTCAACCCACTGCTTCAGTTCACTCTTATCTGCTCCATTGTACCTTAGCATCGGCTGGAACTCCTGCCAAATGACCTCGTAATGGATGCAAACAAAAGGATTGGCCCATTATTGGAAAAAGATGGGATTTGACTGCCAGGGGACCCCGACATAGTGTCGTGTGACATGCTGCACAACTCAGAGCGAGTTCCCTAAAAATTTCAGCCAGAAGAACGGCACATCTCAAACATAGCCTGATGTCTGGTGATTCAAGCTCTCAGACTTTGCTAGGAACCAGAATACACTGTTTGGATCCTAAACAGAGTTCTGAAGGTCATCGCAAATTCGTATAGTTCGACAAATAGGATACTGACACCAACAGCCTTCTTTCAGGAGTACTCACAATTGAAAGAGTTTGGTTGTCTTCATGGTCTGACTTCTATCGCCAAAACAGTCGTCTTGGAACTTTTCCCAATAGCCAATGTGAACTTCTGCTGTAGAAGGCTTTCTGGTGATGCATAGCTTATGATAGGCTACTCACTGGTGCGATTGATCATTCGTGAACTTCGCCAAATTTGTTTCGAAATGAAGGGCGACAGCGCCGCTTATCTCTGTAGATGCAAATCGAACACCCGGCTGTCGGAGTACTTGACTCAAGACATAGGTTTTTGAAGTGTTGTATGAGCTTGAGAAGTAGTATATCAGTTTAATTGTCTCACTGTTATTCTCATCGTCTGTATCTGCTGATCCTGTAAAGGGTAGGAGTCCCTTCGAAGATCCCGGTTGACCAGCTCGAATATTTGACAAACTAGATCGTGTATGAAAGATGCAGACATTAACTTGGTATCCGAAAAATGAACTGAGTTTGGTATACCAAGCACACCCTCTCAACTCAATTAAATCAGACCCGACTCACAATTAGCTCAGTAAGACAAAGCCAATGAGTCCAAAAAACAACCAAATCAGGCAAAGAAAGAACAAGCCAAACCGCGAGACCGTTCAGGTAATGAATAGCGGGGTCTGTGCTTGAGTAAACTAAATTTGCTCAATTCGCCCCGGAGCCTTCGGAGCCTGCTTCAGTTGTATCATGCAAGTGGATGGAAATTCCGAGCGTCAATACCGCAAATGTCTCAGAACAAATCTCATCGGTCTGTGTGAATTCTGTTTATTTCAAGTTCAGATGCATCCAGATTCAGCAGTGTGAGGAAAAAAAACCCGTGTTTCACTTCACCATCCAAGAAGTTAGAACTATAAGCTTCGAGTACAAAGATCGAGGCTTGGTCTTTTGCCACTCTCCCCAATACTACAATGTGTGAGATTTGGAGATTGCATGTTTATGCATAATGTGACATGGTTGCATCAATGGGCCTCCAAGCACGGAACTCGAATCAGGGCGCAGCTGAAAGCACAAGCCTAACAATGCCACACATTGTGCTGCAGCTTACCCGAGGATACCATGTGAAACCTTCAACCGCAAATTTTGACAATGAACCACAAAAAAGCAGCGTCTCAACAATGAGCCATTGTCTCTGCGCCAGCGCAACAAACCCTGGGCGTGCAGTCTTATGAGGGTCAAGGTTCGACTGATTTGTTACCTTTTTCTTGCTGTGATGACTTTTTCAAATGAAACAAATCGTAGTACAGAAAGTCACTTAATAGTGACCAATATCTGTGCAGCTATATGAGACATGCTGTAATATGTCTCAATAAAGTACTGAGCAATAAGATGCTCCGACTTCTCCAAGCCTTACCTCATCCTTCTTAATACACCCGTTGTTCATGCCACATCAGCTTGCACGCACCCTAGTTGACTTCAAAACTCGCTTCAATTTGCGATTTAGCAGAGTGAGGCCTCCCTGTGTTTGGAAGACTATAAGCGGACGGTTTCGTATACCAATTCAGGTTCCGATACGAGTCATACGTGGACCCAGTGGGGCAGCATTGATTCTTATGTCATCGGATATTGTAAATATAGCAAACGCGATGCATCTTGGGTACAAACGCATTCATTTCTGATCTGTCCTTTGCAAGCAAAGAGGACATCTGAATCCCGCAATAGACCTTGGAGTATCATGTTGAGCAATTTAAGAACCAATTTGAATAAGTGAAGCGCTCCGAAGTCCTTGTGGACATACCACTCAAACTTATAAAGGCGTTTCCGTACTTTTCCCAGCGTCGTTTAAAGCGAAGCGGAAAACAAAATTCCAAAAATGCCGGGGCATCGCCGGATCAAGAAAAGCTTGCCTGTCTAAGTTGGATTGAGACCAAAAAAGACGCATAACGCACATGCCAACAAATGAAACGAAAGACTCGAAGGACCATCGTGTATCATTCAACGAACTTGAAAGTGCGTCGACATCTGACGATGTAAGAAGCGGCAGCGACAAGACTCATAGTTAAGCTCCCGAAATGCTCGATCCGCACAGGAGAGTGTCGAGTACCGCAATCAAGCGTTCGACCACTTGCCCGGGACAACAAATGAGCGCATCAGACTTTAAACCATGACCAACGCCTTTGTGCTGTATGTAGTCTCGGATATGGCAGATCGCCAGCACCCGTAATCTCCATTCTTTTCTCAAAGAATTCAACTTGTTCCGGAACTACCCCTATTGCCTGACTATCGAAGTTTTTACATGCGCGGGGGTGGCATATCAGCTCGCTGTCTCCAGAACTCTCGTGGTTCCTCGTCTCTGTGGCTCTCAAGCCCACCCGTTCCTACTGTCTATGTAACTTCCTGGAGTATTTGCCTGGGGTAGTCCTTCCTGACTGGCCTGGTCACACCGAAATATTCGGCGCTTGTAAAACCCAAAACCTAAAAACGTTTCTCGTAAATAATTCAAAGATTTATGCAGCCCCTGTTCCTCATAGATCCCCGTGTCGTGCGCTCTGCTTGGGACCGCCGTTCGTGGCGCTTGCTTGCAGAAATCTATGTGCTTCGAGTAGCGAATCCTTTTCCGACAACACCTCTCAAGACTGACATCCCTGGCGCGTACTGGGCCAATTCTACGGGTGGTCGGGCGCAATAAACGTGGTAAAAAATGGCAATTGGGCGTGTAGCATTTCTGAACTGGACCGTAACTCTTGTACCGATACAAAGGCGGGGAACCTTGATCACAGCGTTTGAAAGCGCTTGACAGACCTTGATCTCCGCATCTGTCGAAGAAAACTCTGTTTCCTTCGAGCCGTCGCAGCAATTTTCTTTTCTTTTTGCATCACAATCCATATTTCTCCATGTTACCGGTGCAAGCACGAAACTTTCGTACCTAGCTTTAATTCGTGTCTCAACCACGATAAGACCAATGGAAAAGTGATAAGGAAAGGGTCCTATCCTGAGCTAGGCACGACCTCGAGCTGTCATCGGACTGCCATCGGACCCCCTGGCCGTAATCACCCCTGTTCACGGATTTTCGAGTTCCGGCCGCTCCTTTTGTAATCTTTTTGCCATCCATGGCCGCGTCTGTCGTTGCTCTTGCCCTTGAAAACACCTTTTCCAGAGTGGTCTTCGTCCTGCCCTGACATCCAAGACTTACCTCTGTTCCCCTTCTTCCGCTTGTTTGCTGGTCGCGTCTTCTGGGAGTTTTTGGCGTCAGAGCGAGCGGTGAGCTCTCGGTCTGATCTCAACTGCTGTAAAGCCCTGATCATCTCGGGCATCGTCGCTATAGTGCACAAGTGCACTTTCCAACTGGTGATTCTCACGCGCAGTAAAAGCATATCGATAAGCATCTCCTCGGGCACGGGCCGGACACACTCCTCGTTCTTTTCGTACAACACTCTGAACGTGGTGATGAGTTCTGCCGTAGTGAGCCTGGCAGGCATCGCCTTCAATTCGTGATAGATGCTCTGGCGTCGATGTTGGCCCGAACTCATGAAGAGTTCTTGAAACCACTCGAAGTAGTCGTTCAAGGTCTCAAACTTGCCTGCATTGAATAGGCCTCGGGCTTTTAGATTAGCCCAGTCACACAAATGGTCAATAGCGAACTTGACCTTGTCTCTCTCTTCCACGATCTCGTCTCGGTACGTTTCGAGAAGAAGTCTCTTCATACTCGTCAAGTACGTCCAGCCAGCTTCGTCCCGCTCACCCGTGAAGGGCCACTTGGTGGGGTCAAATGTAGACGCTATGGCGTCGTACTCGGCCTCACTCGCGAGGGTGTCGTTGTTCAATTTCAAACTCATTGAGACTCGTACGT
>JAKTWD010000758.1:0-22707 GCA_030581935.1 Metschnikowia corniflorae
GTTTTGGGATCCGGACGTATTCGTCTTCATATCCTTACATTCTCCTGCAGTTTTTGCAGCTAACTCCTACATTTTCACTCGAAAGTAAGTCCTCAGTTGCAACTCATGAGTCTTTTGTTTTGCCTTGCCAAGATGTATGATCCATACTCTCATCTCATAGAACTGTTGAAAAACTACACAGCTTTTCTTGGCAACCATATCTACCGGTATTAACAAAAAAACTCCATAGGGCACGCGATGAAGTTATTTTGCAGTTCAGTGTATGCACGACATGGCAACCAAAAGTCTTGGCAATCGGCCCGGGTATGTACTGTGCCAGTAAGGCGATCCAGAGCTTAGTCAGCCATGTTACTCGAGTGCTTTGTTCTCACGTTTAGAGATCTTTTTTTGTGTTGTCATCTTATTTAAACCCAGCACAAGTTCAATCTTCAAGAATATCAAAAACTGGCTTGTGTTGTCCAACAAGAGAGTCTGCCCGATGTCCTCTATACATGACTCGCTCCACGTTTCTCACCGTGGGACAGCACACCAACAACCAACGTCTCTCCCCATGCACTCGGGTATATTCTTCATAGGAGTGCTTTCGCTAATATGCTGGGGTGTGCAAATACTTCCGGTGATTTCTGTGCCTATTACTGGAAAAGGGACGAACTACAGCCTAAACCTATCTCATTATAACAATATCACGTTTGGTGTCTTTGGAGTGTGCGATACCGTACGCCACGCTTGTTCATCGCCGAAGATCGGGTACACTGACGACGACTTGTTAGTTTTTTCAAATGGTGTAGCTGCCCCCGACTCGCAAGCAACTTTCACAGAGGTCCAGCTTCCTTCCAATGTGACTCACCTCATATCGAAGCTTCTAGTGCTACATGTCGTTGCCTTTGGCTTCACATGCCTTCTATTATTACAGTCAATCTCACTTTTGTTGGCGGACAGCCTTCACGGAAAGTACCACCCGAAAGCTTTGCTTACAAATCTATGGCCGAAACTCCGACCTCAGGGGACATCCGGTGATGATAATATTACTTCGTGTTCGACCCGACATTTAGAAGACAAGAAGGCAAGATCGAGAAAGCGCAACCATCAGCAACTCACACTTATGTTCGTTTTTGCCATTCTTTCATTTCTTTCGAGTTTACTTGCATTTTTAGCTGACTTCGTTCTATTCGTGCCCAAGCTAGGGCCTTTGGGCTGGATCCAAATGTTGCCTGTGCTGATAATGGCCGTGATAGCTTCTTTGAGCTGTTTTTTAAAGCGATCGATTTTATCGAGAAAGCACCTCACCGACTCTGTTGGTCTTGCAGATGAAATGAGGTCAAAACACGCTGTCTTTGTTGAATGGGACGATGACCTTCAATCAGAGGATGGTGTATTTATTTACTCTAATGGGTTTTACAACGAGCATAAAAATGAGGAAGGAGACCCCTCAGTTCTGATTCATAGTGGGCTTTCTTTCTCTCGCGGCTCGCTTGATACCGAACTACAATCTTTGGGGGCATCACATCGTACAAGAGAGGATTGAAGCGATCTAGACTTAGGGCATTTTTCAAATGTAAAAAGGGTGAGGAAATTGGACAGGTCCAAATGATATGCTCACCATTATTAATGAATCTCTCGATTTTTTAGTTCTGATTTATCCACACATGTGGCCAAACAATTATATCTAATTCATCACTTAATGTATTTTTCAAGTTGCGATAATCTCACTTGCTCGAAAATTTTCGGCTCTTCCAGACCAACAGATATCTGCTTTAGTTTTTGGATTATCTCGGCTCTTTTCTCCTGTAATATCGTCGACAGCCGTGCAAGATGTACAAGATGTGAAAGTTCATGAACATTGTCGACAACATGGTTTAACAAAAAGTCGAAGACATTTGGACTGAGTGAATGGTGGAATACTATTGGCTTCAAGGGCGCAAGACTGATGAGAAGGTCACTCTTCAGGACATTGTTTGCTGTCGCGTTCTCTTCGAATTTCGTGATAAAGACTTCCCAGGTAGAATTAGAGGGAGCAACTTTGTGATTCTGGCACATCTCTGCTAGGCTCTGTACCGCTGTAGCAAAGTTGCCGGCGACTGCCGAGATGTGACTCAACTTATCTAGGGTAGACACATTGAGTTGGCTCATCAAGCCAGGCACATCCTTGAAGAGCTTCGCAACAACGATGTCATCAAAGTGATGAGCGAATTTCGACTCTGATTGCAAGCTTTTCGTGATTCGATCATAAGCGTCACTGACGAGATAGCCAGTAAAGTTGCTTATGGAATTGGGGTTCAAATATTTAAGGTTCTGATTTAGATAGCTCATGGTCATCTCGTACATTTGTCCATTCTCATCCCTGGATAACGAGTACTGGATAACAGTTTCTAACACAAAACCCTTTGCGATCAATTTGTTCAAAAATGCATTGAAATCGTCTTTGGAATCTAAACTGACACCGGCGAATTGTTGTTTCAAACTCGGGCTAAATGTTGTGTAAGATAACTGCTCTGAAACATTCTGTATGCCATTCAAGGGGTATACGTTTCCTTTATAAAGGTCGATCCACGCAATGACAATGTTTGCAAACAACATATCGGACTGATGTATGGAGCTTCTTGAAGCAATTCTGAACAGGGTGTCTCCCAATAAAGGACACTCCTTTGCTAGGCTCGAAGTAACATAATCTTCGAACTTCGGGTTCCACAACAAATCACACGCATCTTCAGGTTTGACCATATCTCGATATATACGGAATACCGACTCGAGAGCAGGCTTGTTCGGAACTGCTTCTTCACTTTCCCTGAGCTTAGTCTCATGAGACTGTTGCCCCACCACGGAAGCTGTTGGTGTGAACGAAATAGTGGACTTCCCTTTCGGACTACTTAAAGCATTAGCAAGACGTCTGATTTGAAAGAATGATCGCAGGCTGGAAAGCCGATTGTAATTCATTCCGAACTCAAGAGGGGTAAGTCAATCATAATAAAGATTCTAATCGCGCATCATCTTTGTTGTCTGCGCGACAGCCATCGGCACTTGAGAACGGTCATAATGAGTGTAATTTGAATTCGATAGTAATAGTGGGACCCCATGAAGCCAAGGCACTTACTTCAAAAGAAATTGATCTCGACTATCTTCTACTTTTGCTTGAATCGAATTTAGGTGTTTTGAGCATGGTTTAATGTAAATTACACCATGACATCGAGACTGAGCTTGGGTGCAAAATACTGCGTCGCAGACATGTTTCATGGGTGTTTCTTCCGAACAAGGATAGTGTCTTTCAGTGAATCCTCAAATAATGAGCAGCAAGCTCTCAACATTTACTACTCGATAGTAAGTACAACCATATCATGAGGATTTTATTTCTTCGCAGAATAACCAAATGTATCGCGTCACTAACCATTTTGCCTCTAAGCTTGGGAAGCGAACTTTCGCTTTTGGCAGGAGAAGTAAATTCAGGCTTCAACCAACTTTACCAGTCAGAAGCCCTACTTTGCTCTCACGAAGCTCTTGCCGAATTCATCGACCAGTGTCAAGAAAAAGGAGCAGACAATGTTAGCACAGGGCTTCGACTTCTGCTGGCAGTCAAGCTCTCCTTGTGTGAATTCAAGGAAGCCAACGTGGAATACCCCGAAGTTTGTGACGACATGGCCGCCGACAGCGATTATCAAACTTGTGTTCAGAAATTTCGGGAGAGTGCGCAACTCTGGACCACATATTCCGGACATTACCGAAAACTCAGATCGGTTTGTCACGAAGAAGCCATACCATTTGTACGGCATAATATTCTAGATTTGTTTTTGAACGTGACAAGACTCTACACAGACTTTTATCTGTCTGCAATGCAATCATCGCAGGAAGCAGAGGCATTACACCATGAATTGTTGACCAAGATACAGAATCTTGCTGATCTTATGGATAAATCCCATGCAAATTACAAACAACAAAAAGAAAAGGAGGAAGAATCTTTTCAGGAATTTGATCTAGCAATGGTTCGCCGATCTGAAGAGTTTGAAAAGAATTGGGACAGTGTTACAAATCAAATGGTGTTCAGATCCAATCAATTTGAACGGGACCTCGAAAACACTCATCAAAAACTACAGACTATTTTCAATTACATTGACTCACGAATGTCGGATGTCGTGGCCAAAAGTGAACACATGGCTGATGCTCACTCACAGGCCAGCGAAAGAATTTCGATTGATCTATCAAATATATTACGAGAATCAAAAGGTGGGCACCTAGTCTTGCAGGATCTACTCAATGAGAATCTCATCAAAAGTTCACAAATCAATTATATGTTATATGATACCCAGCTTCAGATGACAAGCATGCTAGATATGGTGGAGAAAGAATCGCGGGAAATTGTTGCAAATATCACTAAGGAGTTAAGGGATGAGGCCTTATCACTTTTTTTGGTATTGAAAACAAACATTGGCGACGCGTCATCACAGTTGAGAGCTTTGGGGCAGAGAGTCAGCGAGTCCGTGTTTGATATGAGTGCAATATCGCTGAGCTTAGATACAAAGTTGACAGTTCTACAAGAGCACATTCTTGGCTTGAGGGCTTTTGACCTCAACTCTTTTTTTCTGGCGCTTGTGCAAATTGCAAAATCGCTACTTCTCATCATACTCGGGGCACCCGTGATGATGGTGATATCGAAAACGAGAAAAGATCGAGGGGGATTTTTTTCGGCTATAGCATTCGGCATCATTACGGCGAGTATTTTGAAATTCACTTTGCACGTGATATTAAAATGAAAAAATGGTATAATTTCACTGGTGTATCATTGATTACGGGATATCTGTGAGGGGACTCACCAACTTGCAACCGTGCTATTATAATGCGAGGTTTCGTTCGCGTGATCTCACCGTAAACTTGCTATCTTTCATTAGGAGATGAATGCTCGAGCACTTTCTCTATTGCTATCCTTGCTTGCTTTATGTATTATATTAACCACCTTTCACCCTGAATATGTCCTACATTCTCTACTACATTGCTTAGTTCCTGCTCGTGTCAATTCTCATAGGCCGCAAAGCACTACGCCGCAGCCTATCGATTATGAAGTGTACAATAATCTTGGCACATATGCACATCTCATCGACATTTCTTATTGCATAGATTATTATCATCAGATCGAGAAACCTTTCAATTGCGAGCTTTGTGATGAGTATTCATCAGACATGACTTTGGTGTGCCAATGGTACCTAGACGATTCTGTGTGCGGGTACATTTCCACGACACTGGCAGACATTTTCAGCTACAACGAATCATCCGATTGTGGTGACAAGAAGACAATCATTGTGTCCCTTCGTGGAACCAGATCCTTACATGACACAATTACTGATCTCAAGGTGGACATGGTGAATTATGAAAATCCAGGTGTCACTATACCGGTTTGCGGTCCCAATTGTAGAGTTCACAACGGGTTTTGGAAATATTACAAAAACACCTTGGAAATAATGGAGAGCGCTCTCAGATCCGAAATCGACTTGTCTAGACTGAACTACGAGCTTGTGTTTGTCGGTCATTCTCTAGGAGGTTCGGTGGGCTTGCTTTTGGCACTTCATTTCCTCGATTTGGGATACACCGACTTGACTTTGGTAACAATGGGTCAACCACTAGTAGGCAATGGGGATTTCACAGCCTGGGCTGACCTGATTATGGGGAGCTTCGAGCCGCTACGGCATAACTCTTTCGACAGAAAGTATGTTCGCGTGGTTCACAAAGGAGACATCGTCAGTACCCTTCCGCGTAGAGGTGGATTTTTCAGTCGGTACCATGCTTTTCAAAACCAAATCTACATCAATGCTAGTGCTGAAACTGAAGTCCCCCTTTCAGAACAAGTGGTCGATTGCTATTCTGGCGACAACCCCGAATGTATTGCCGGTGATGAGGTCTCGCCCCTCGGGCCATTAAACGATATCTATCGCAATCACAACACGTACTTTCGGCGTATGGGATTATGCGGCATACATATTTGATAAGAGGCGATGTTTCAAGCTAGTCAAATGTGATCTAGTTCTCGCCCAAAGTATATTTCAAAGATTCCTCTGTCTTTTTGCCCTTCGCGTTCTGCCATGCTTTCAAAAATATAATAGGTATTTCGAAAACGCCATAATGTAATTTTGACTATATCAAATTGATTTGGGTACCAATTCCGCAAGCAACCTTGGCTCATGTGCTTCTGAGGCACAGCCACGGAATAACGCGAGTGCGTCTTCAAACGGTGATCTCACCTCGTTGAGCGTAATCTCTACACGAGGGTAAAGAACATAAAATGCCCCGAGCACCGACAAATTCATTGATTCTCACAAATCTTGAAAAAACCCTAGAGGATAATCCAACAGAGCTCGCACAGCTACTTTCAAGTCGAAATTTCAATGTTGAGCTTGTGTCGTTGCCGCGATTCGCCAGGATCATTATCATTTGCATCTCACCAGTAGTGGCTACCTCACTTCGAGACTACCTTACAAAAATTCTAGGTAAGCGTGCCAGCATATCTTTCAGCTTACGAAATAATAGTCTGAAATTGCTAGATGACAATCTGTGGGTACTTGAGGCCACTGATATAGATTTTTTAGAGCTACCTCTGGAGGACGGCAGTAGAAGGTTCCTCATCCTGCCGCCATTGTCCCCACAGACAGAATGGAATGATTTTGGAAAAACCGAAGAGGGACCAAATAAAAAAGCTGTGTATTCGCCAAACGAACTTTCACATTTACTTTGGGACAGACTAGGAGGTTTCGACAGTTCTCATGTACGGAGATATCAAGACGAGGATATTTCGGACGAGAATATTCTTAATCCGGACTACGATTCCAAAGAAAACGACAGGGATACACCAAGGACTGTTTTTGACTTATCAAGTAAACCAGAAATTTTGTTTGAAGATATTGATAATGGTGCTCCGGCCATAGTCATCGATCGGGTGAGCAATCAGGTAAGAACACCGCCCATGGCGCTCCCGAAAACCTCCATTCCTCCGCCATTATGAGTGGATTGTGATATGAGACTACCGTTTGAAAAAAAAGAAAAGCAAGACCGGCCAGACATTAACATCTGAATATGTGACAAATTTAGTCGACATGAAGTTGAGCCTCAAAATTCACTTCACTTCGTCTCGCGTCGTCTCTTCGTTGCAGCCATGGTCCATGCGTGCGCATCTTAGGTGAAGATGCTACCTGCAGTTTGGCCATGGTTTTTTCTTCCGCGATGAGCAGTGCACTCTTTATCAGTTGAATAATTCGACACGTACGATATTCAAACCGCAAAATGGCTAAAAAAACAAAATCCTCAACCAGCCCGAAAACCCCCGTGAAGACCTCTAAGCCAGGGTCCGCTGAGGGCACACCTGTCAAGTCACCAGCGCCCAACGAATCAAAGAAAGCAGCAAAATCAGTACCGAAAGCTGTTACAGCAAAAGAGTTTGGCTATGTTTCGAAGGCTCAGGCTAGTAGAGCACTTGACGAGTTGAGGAAATACATCACTCGTACCAAAGAAGAAGCCTCCAAGGAGAAGCCCGCTAAGTCTGACTTGTTCGCTGACGAAGATGAGATCGAGGAAGTTTCCGACTTGAGAGTTAAGCTTCAGTTGAAGAAGTACTACACGAAGAAATCCGAATTCAAACCAAAGCTCATCGCATTAACTAAGCCATACAGAAACATCAACGGCAAACTTAGAACGTGTTTGCTCTTGAGAGATCAATTCATCACCAGCGAGGAAGAAGTTGCGAAGATCGAGGCAGCTCAAATTCCCACATTGTCGAAGATCCTCACTTTAACTCAATTAAAAACCATCTACAAGCCATTCGAGAAGCGTCGTGAACTTCTCAAAGAATACGACTTGTTTGTCGTTGATGATGCAATTTTGTCGTCGATTCCATCCACATTGGGAAAAACGTTCTATCAAAAAACCTCGAAATTTCCAGTGCCCGTCAAGGTTGCTTCAACCAAGAGTCCTAAGATTTTGTCATATCATACACTCACCAATCAGGTCAATAAGGTTTTGTCCTCCACCGCTTTTTTACCCCCAGTTGGGACTAACATCTCATTGACTATTGGAAACCTCGGTCCGCAATTCTCGGAGGAGGATTTACTCTCCAACATTGAGCAAGTTTTGAAGGAGTTTTCACAAGAGCTGTTGGTCACGGTAGGTTTGCAAGCCGCCAAGTCCCCTGTGTTGCCACTCTATTATGCCGAGAAAATTTACGACGATGCAGATGTTCTTGAGAACATCGATGAGAAGGATGCTTCTGAGAAAGCCGACACCGAGGACGTGTACACTAAGGCATTGTTGGAATTGGCCGACGAGGCAACTGTAAAGCAGGTTTTGGGTAAAGAGATGAAGGCGCACAAGAAGAAAAGTGGAAGCCTGGCTTCTAAGAAGACAAAGGGTAGAGTGTCGAAGCCCTAGTTTGGCCTCGATAAAGAGTAGTAAAGTGCTTGAGAAGCTTACGGCTCGAGTAAATGAAATGATAAGGAGGAAACACATAAAATTAAATTCAAATTAAGATGACTTGAAGCCAATGGGTTACGACAGACGATTTTTAATTCATGATTATTTGGATATTTGTAATGATGTTTGGTTTTCCATCCTGCTCAGTGCCCCCGATTGAGTGCGTGCGAGTAGACTTTCACTAAGCAACCCCGGCCTTCAACAATACTCTTTGAACGCACTTTGCTTCTTTGAAGGCCGATCACTAAATGACTTCATATGTGGGTTTTGAGCTTACTATATAATGAGACTAGTATGTTTATCAATTGTTGATTCCACAACATGAAGGGTATATGAACTTCAACTAACACTCAGTCTCATATCGTGCACTTCGCTTAGACTCCACAACGAAGATCGGCAGGAGTCATGATTACAAAAATGACCCTGAGTGTGTTTACATCGCTGATTTAAAAGTACCCAAAACTTACATAACGATAAACGTAGGGCAACAAGATGCTGCTAAGGACGGAGCGTCGAAACTAACCGTCACCTTCCAATCCATCTGCACTACTGATGTGAATGGTAAGATATTCAAGCTACCTAGCAGAGATTCTGATCTGTTTATTGAGGATTTCACTACGGATACCGATCTCATCTTTAAGGTGAATGCAAACAAGTCTGATAGGATCAAGCTTCGCTTGCGGTGGATTCCTGTGATTGTACAGCCGTTCTCAAAAAAGATCCAGTACGAGGGTATAATCCAGCAAAGCCCTTTGCCACGGGCTATATCTGAACTCATTGCCTCGAAGATAGATATAAAGTCCACTGATGATCCTTTTGATGCCACCCATTACGTGACACTCACCGATCAACTTGACTATAACTTACAAATTGCGATTCTGCGAGCCATCCCCGTCGTTTCAAAAAAGTGGTGTGACTTTTTGGCAACGTCTTTGAATGACCTTGATAGCTGGCTATTCACAACTCGCCCGGACCTTGTTGCGCAGGACATTCAAGGGTGTAATATTCTTCCGAACGTTGCCAGACGAAGTCTCCTCATAGGCAAAACTGCGCTCATATTCGCCGACAATATTGGCTCAAGGCAAGTACGAAAGCTCGAAAGCTGGCTAAGATGTATATCAGTATCTGATGTGAAATCAAAATCAGCTTATCAATTCACAGAGGCTGTTTCAAGCACGCTTGCAGAAATCCCAATAATGGACGTATACTGCTTCCGTATATTTGAAGGTGACTCCGAAGCAGCAAACGACATCTTGAACTCCACAAACACGTTAGACGACTTGTGGAACGCGGTCGTTTCTGTGGACATTTCGTTACTTCGCAATCCTGGAAAGGACTTTCTAAAGCGTGATACTTTTGATAAGCGAAAGCAGCAAGATCCAATACCTCTGAGCCAAAGACGGAAACGAAGGAAGTTGGAACGACTTGAAGACACGAACTTTTTCCTGTTTACTCCTGTACCTTCTTCTATTCCCGGACGAGACACAATTCAGAATTCTGATGTCAAACTGCATGCATTAGGAGATGCTGATACTAGCCCTGGTCTGTCATTAACTCGAGCAGAAGAAACAAATCATAGTATTCCGATTAATGCGGACCATTTGGATGGCCAACATGGCAGTTTTCTGATGTCAGGACCAGAGCATAATGAATTAGGCTACCAATCCTCCGACACTGACGGGGGAAAAAGCGATCACGTCACAAGGAAAGACTCCACTAATTCTTTGGAGAAATCTTATTCTGACGAAAGGAATGCCAGGCAAAAGCCTAAAAAGCGAATAATACCAGAGGTATCCTTGGTAGATGCAGTTAAGTCGGCGAAGCAACTCGCTGACGACTCCATCAAACAAGAATTGAGCATCCAAGAGGGCGTGGAGTCTGACGTAAAAGGTCTACTAGTGATCCAGGATATGGTATTAGAAGGACCAAAGAGGGTAATACGTGAAGGCCAAAACAACTATCAGGGTCGAAGGAACTTCAAAGCATTCCGTAAGCTCGGACCAAAACAGAACAGCATCACTCGAACATACATTGAGCTAGTTGACAACGGAAATGCAATTCTGTTCACAGACCTGTTTTCGCCTGCGCCAAAGGAACTAAATGAACATATTAAGGGTGACTTCTCCGGGGAAATGGAGGATGTGCGAGGGTTTCAGCCAGAAGCCTCGCAACTTTTTGTTGATGATGTCTCCGACAGCGAAATGGAGCAGGACGATGCAAATTTCCAGTTTCTGTCCACTCGAAAGTACACTTCTCGAACTGACGTGCGTAATATTGAGGATAATCAGCATGAAGCCGGTCAAATGCTGGAGAGCGAAAGTGAGAAGGATAACGACGACGGTGTGAGATTTACTTTCTCTAGAAGAGTATGACACTGTGCCTCAGGATAGAATGTATCTCACACACCAATAACATTTCGATCACCTTTTTCTTCGCTTTCTTCTGCCCTGATTTTGTTCGCCGTTCTCAAGTTCCTCGATAACACGTTTGTCAGTTTGTTCCGGTGATTTCGATTCAAAGGTTTGAGCCGATGCGTCCTGGTGTGCTAATGGAAGGCTGTCGTTGTCTAAAAAGTCGTCAACATCGAAGTCTTCGGCATCTCCATTTGCAAGAAATTCAGTGTGACTGTTCTGGCTTTGTTGTCGTTGTTCAAGCTCTTCCTGTTGCTTTTGCTGCCGATTAGCCAAGGCTTGAACCCAATCCTGGACCTGCAGCAATGCATGCCCTTGCTTGGCTATATTTTCCTCAAGACCCAGGAGTTGATCCTCATGCTGATTGGCGACTTCTTGATCGGCATCACCACGCGTGTCTGAATTGAAATATGAGTTGCTCAACTCAGGAAAAAACTGGCTGGGGGAAGAAATGCTAGCAGCCTCCGGGTTCATTATTTGTTGGAATATTCTATTGGCGGTTGCATTTCCCGCGTCGGCTTGTGTGGATGGTGAGTTTCGAATGATTTCCTCGACAGATTCAGCATCGTTGGTTGCTACTGACGGTGACTTGTATAAAGTAGCAGTGTTGGGTTTTCGGTAGGCCTGATCCATCAACATTAATCTTGGCTTCGTGATCGGTGTTGGAGGTTGATTTGATGCGTCGTAGTTGGGACTTGGAGTAGCACTGTTGTACGACGAGACTTGATGATTGTCGTATCCATTGCTTTCGACCTCAAAAATCTTGCCGGCCGAATTGCCATAAACAGCAGCCAAGAACTTCATTATCTTCTCCAAAGTCTGCGCCTGTTTTTGATGACGGTCACGAGCAGTGAAGCTCTCACTCCATAAAATTTGATTATCCTTACGCATCCTTCTCATATCCTCCATTATCGCGAGTTGGTTCATCTTGATCAGATCAAGCTCACTCATGACGTATTGCAAATTGAGCAGGTTCAAATCCATGAGTTCGTCATTACTTCCGGCTTTGTTGCGCACGATCTTGTCGAGAAGGTCTTCTCTTCCTCGAATGAAATATGGGTTTTTGAACTTGAGGACTTCTTCCAGGCTACGATCGTCCTTTAGGGAGCCACTGTTTATGTCTTGGATTTTATGCCATCCATACATATTTAGCTGCCGAACAAAAGAGGCAAAATTGTTGTGCTTGAAATACTTCGGAAGGATGTTTCGCATGAACTCCTCTCGATTAACAACTTGGAAGGTCTCTCCATCATCATTCCATCGAATGAAGTCATTGTTGTTAGGGTCGTTCACCATAGACCATATTTTCATAACAAAAGCTGGTCTCGCTCGCGGCGCCTGTTGCTCTTTCTTGCGTTTGCTTCCTAGAAGAAGCTGCTGCTGCCTTTGACCCAAATTTCCACGAAGAAATTCTGGCACGGAGCCCTGGTTTTGAAGATGAAGTCCTGGATGTACGACGGGTTCAGAAAGCTGCAGAAGAGGCGGAAGCGGGTGATCTATTTTCGTCAAAGCACCTGAGTATGAAGGCTGTGACTGCTCGTTGTTTAGATCCTTTGAGAGTTGAACTTCATGATTGACGAAATCAGTCAAAGACGCAAGCAGTGGTTGTTCCAAATGGTCTTGTCCCCCATTTGTAGCCCCGTGGTGATCGTTATATAGGGGGTTTTCCAGATCTTGACCAAATGAATCAAAGAGCGGAACATTGTTCCCTGTGGGTGTGGGCAAGTCTAGGGACTGAATAAAACTTGGAGTGTCCAAGTGTTCAGGATGGTTGAATTCATTTGCATCTCTGGATATGACATGTATATCATCGTCAACATCGTTCTCTTTCTTGATATGCGACATTATGCTAGAAGTGATGAACAAGATGGAGACAAAAACTCAGGCGTATATAATTTCCCTGAGCGTTGATTATTTAAGACAGATTCTATTCTGGAATGTGAAGGGAGTTGTGCATAGCGTTCCATGAGAAGAGCGAGCGCAAAAATTGGGCTCTCGGAACTATTTACATCGACATTGCCCCCGTTTCAAATCCGCAATTTTCTTGACCAACAATACAGGTTCTTATGTGGAGAATGAAACTAAAAAGTTTTTTAAAGCTCATCGATTATTGGCAAAGACTATCAATACCGCTGTCTATCTCCATGTCACGCATCATGTGACATCGAGACGCAATCATAAAGCAGCGCTGACCCTCACCTGTTTCCTGTGCACTACTGTTATCGTGACCTTGCAAAGTGATACGCTTGATTACAGGTATGTGATGGGTATGTAAAACGTATGTAAAACGTATGTAAAAGGAACGTGTAGGGAATGTGAGGGGAATGATGAAAGCTTCCTTTCTCTCAAAAGATGCGCTCGAACAAAGGCCAAGGTTTCTAAGGCACCTATCCTGAACTGTAATTCTGAGAAGTGTCGTATCAGGGAGTCGAAATCTTCACTTGTATTCATTAACCATAAGGAAACGAATTAAAATGATTGGATTGTGTGCCAAAAATATCATCGAGTTTATACCCATCAATAATTCCGTGAGCTTCACAGTTTGTGCAGAAGCACTCGTTTTCAGCGCATGTGCAAGAGTTCAGCTCAGGTTGGTATTCGCTTTGCTGGTCAGTGGCCCCTTGCAGTGCCGACTGAAGTTCGGTCTGAAGCTCGGATATGAAAGGTGGTGGGAGGTTGTCGAAACTTGTGAATTGTGAAAGATAACTCGAGTAGTGTACGAAGTCTCTCGGTAGTTCGCGGGCCAATCTATCAGAGGAGTAGCCAGAGGCTTCAGGCTTGAACACTAGATTCGAGCCGTATTGCTGATCATTGTTGAAAGACTCGTGTGAATCATCGGTCTTGACTGTCGGTTGTTTGTTATGTACAACACACGAGGGGCAGCTGCAATCCGACAGACATCCACATGACCCTGGGATTGAGCAAGATGGGACACTAATTACTTGGTACATGACTTCATTGTTCACTTGAATGGCGTTTGCGTCTAGAGGTCTCTGTAATGAGGGTTGCGCAATCGTATTCAATGGGAACGTGAGGTCATTTGCCGAAACTTTGTTCTGGGCAACGCTCGTCCCATAGTCTGGGAACTGTTGTAGGCCACTGAAAGAACCCGATAAGTCAGGACGGATCAGCTCCAGAGTCGAGCCTTCTGTTTTGATAGCCGGTATCACACTGGAAACTTGCGCCATTTGGTTAGACACAGGCAAGGCAGGCATAGGGGCCAGTGCAGATGTGCCACAACATGGCCTTTTTGGCTTTGCTGCGCCAAGGGTTGAAGAATCTTCGTCCGTTTCAGAGCCACGTGAAAGCGGTTCCGATAGCAGCGCATTGCTTTGAGACGACGAAGACAATAGTGACGAAATCAGCCCAGCAGTCTCACTTTCAGGTACCTCTGGAGGCCCCATTTTTTTGGAGAGGTACGATCTGAGGATCTTCAGACGCAGTACCTTTTTCTTTCCGCAGTCACAGCCCTTGCTCACTCGGGAGCTTCCATTGGTACAGCAAACACTCGAGTTCACGAAGTTTTCTGGTCGTATGACAGGTTTAAAGTGCTGTTCCTTTGGATCCTCCCTGTATGGGCCCAACATTTGCCCGTTAGTGATATCCATAACTTGCTTCTCGGTCGTTTTCAAAATGACCACCGGGGTGTTCTTGCAGTCAGATCCCGGAGATACAAGGCTCTCCTCCTCGATCTTTTCTGCATAGACGGCAACTCGGTAGTTCCGGTTGCCGTAAGGGAATTCTAAATTGGGTCTTCCCTTTGAGCGCACCTGGAGTAAGGGCCGCATTGTATGGCGGCACAACGTTGACCGATGGCCCCGTATACATTCCAGGCAAGCGAACTTGGTGTTTTCTATGAGGATCATACGTTAGGTTTCCTTTTTTTTCGGCGAAACCTGGGCTTAGGGTACCATTAAAAGTAGTTCATATTTTGGCAAGCTTCCCCATAGTGTGAGCAAATAAGCCTGCCGCTTCACTGAGAAGCGCGGTGCACGGGTCTCCGAGCCTGCCTACTATAGTAAGCAGATATGAGATGCGATCTGGAATCGGCTAATTGTAATTCGACTCGGCGAGGGAAGGCCGGAACATCGGGCCCGAGAAACCCGTAAGCCGCAAAGCAATTCTTGGCTACTGTGCTATCGATCTGGATTAGTCATCGAAATGTTTTGGATTGGTTTTGTACTTCCCATTTGGCACACGTGTTTCAGGTATTTGACAGCCTCACTAATTGACACCTCTTGTATGAGGAGCTCACATTTCATTTAGAGACAAAAGCCCTCTTAGAGCTACTCTTGAATCTGTTTTTTATTTCTCAAGATCATAAATCTAACGTCTACCTTATTTCAAATACTGTTATCTAGTCGGCATCGCTTCGGTCTTTCTCTCCATACCTAGCATGTAACCAAGAGAAAATTAGGACAAGTCCGTCGATTTTCGGCCAAACTAAAAGATCCAAAAACACTGAATTTGGGAATCGGTCAAATCAAGTGAAACCACAAACCTAATACGGCAATCCCCGCTTTCTATAAGGGAGGGTTCTTGGCAGCCATAGCGGGCCTTAGATTTTGCAACTCCCGTACAGGACCAAGGGTTATAGGGCACTGGACCTGATCTGGCTCTTTTACGCGCGGCGGTGTACGGATCTCAGACGTGGCTAGGTGGGCCAAGGCAAAGAAAAAATGCCTCGCGAGATCCTAGGCCGGCTTCACATGCTAAAGACCCTAACTCGAAAGTACACCATGTCACTGAGTCCTTGGTCTGCCGCTAAAGTCAGAAATACCTTCCTTGACTATTTCAAGGAGCGGTCTCATACCTATGTGCCATCCTCTTCGGTAGTACCCCATAATGATCCTACCTTGTTATTTGCAAATGCAGGTATGAATCAGTACAAGCCGATTTTCTTGGGGACAGTCGACCCAAGCTCTGATTTCGCTACTTTAAAAGCTGCTGCAAACTCTCAAAAGTGTATCAGAGCTGGAGGAAAGCATAATGATTTGGACGATGTCGGAAAAGACTCGTACCACCACACGTTCTTCGAGATGTTGGGTAATTGGTCCTTTGGTGACTACTTCAAGAAAGAAGCCATTGCATACTCCTGGGAGTTGTTGACAAAAGTTTATGGCTTGGATGCGGGGAGAATGTACGTCACATACTTTGAGGGTGATGAGAAGAATGGCTTGCAGCCTGACTTGGAAGCCAAGCAGTTCTGGCTTGACGTTGGTGTGCCTGAGGACCATATTTTGCCAGGTAATGCCGAAGACAACTTTTGGGAAATGGGCGATCAAGGTCCATGTGGCCCGTGCTCGGAGATCCACTATGACAGAATTGGTGGCAGAAATGCGTCCTCATTGGTGAACCAAGACGACCCAAATGTGTTGGAAATCTGGAATATTGTGTTCATCCAATACAACAGAGAGCCCGACTCGTCGTTGAAGCCTTTGCCCAACAAGCATATTGATACAGGAATGGGATTCGAAAGGTTGGTGTCTATCTTGCAAGATAAGTCCTCTAACTACGACACCGATGTTTTCACCCCCATTTTCGAGAAGATCAGAGAAATCACCGGCGTCAGACCTTACGCAGGTAAGTTTGGTGATGACGATCTCGATGGTATCGATACCGCTTACAGAGTCATTGCTGATCACGTCAGAACCTTGACATTTGCCATTTCCGATGGTGGTGTTCCCAACAATGAGGGTAGAGGATACGTCTTGAGAAGAATCTTAAGAAGAGGCTCCCGTTATGTCCGCAAGTACATGAACTACCCTATTGGCTCGTTTTTCCAGCAATTGGTCGACGTGGTGATTGAACAAAACGCTGCCATCTTCCCTGAAATCGCTAAGAGCTCCATTGAGTTGAAGGAGATTTTGGTCGAGGAGGAAGTTTCTTTCGCTAAGACTTTGGAAAGAGGTGAGAAGCTTTTTGAGAAGTACGCCATCATATGCTCGAAGACTCCTGAGCAGACCTTGCCTGGAAACATTGTCTGGAGATTGTATGATACCTACGGGTTCCCAGTTGACTTAACTAGATTGATGGCCGAGGAGGCCAGTTTGAAGATTGATGAAGAAGGTTTTGAGCAAGCGAAGGAAGCATCCAGAGAGGCTTCCAAGGGATTGAACTCTAAGGCAGGGTCCAACTTGATCAAATTGGATGTCCATGCCTTGTCCGAATTGGACAACAACGCCGCCGTGCCGAAGACAGATGACTCGTTCAAGTACGGCTTAGACAACACCAAGTCGAAGATCGTTGCTTTGTATGACGGGTCTGGCTTTGTCGACAGCATTTCAGAGGTCAACCAGCAATTTGGTGTCCTCTTGGACAAAACTCCTTTCTATGCGGAGCAAGGTGGTCAAGAGTACGACACTGGATCTTTGGTGATCGACGGCAGCGCTGAATTCAACGTGCGTAACGCACAGCTGTATGCTGGTTACGTCCTTCATACGGGTATTTTGGTCGAAGGTACTTTGAGTGTGGGCGATGAAATCATTGCGACTTACGATGAATTAAGAAGGTGGCCTATTAGAAATAACCATACTGGTACACATGTCTTGAATTTGGCTTTGAGAGAGGTTTTAGGTGAGGGTGTGGACCAGAAGGGTTCCTTGGTGGCTCCAGAAAAATTGAGATTCGATTTTTCCCACAAGCAAGCTTTAAGTCCCAAAGAGCTCGACCAGGTTGAGAAAATTTGTAACGAGAACATTGCATCCAACAAGCAAGTGTTTTACAAAGATGTTGCGTTGTCTGCTGCCAAGGAGATCAACGGTTTGAGAGCTGTCTTTGGGGAAACTTACCCCGATCCCGTAAGAGTGGTTTCTATTGGTGTGTCTGTCGACGAGTTGTTGGCAAATCCAAAGAACGAAGAATGGCACAGTCTCTCTATTGAGTTTTGCGGTGGTACCCATGTCGCGAAGACAGGTGAAATCAAGGACTTGGTAATTATCGAAGAGTCTGGTATCGCCAAGGGAATCAGAAGAATTGTGGCCGTTACTGGACAAGAGGCCCACGAAGTGCAAAGAATCGCAAGAGACTTCGATGAAGCGCTCGAAGCAGCCGACAAACTTCCATTTGGCCCTCAAAAAGAGCAGAGGACCAAGGAATTGGGAGTCGAGTTGAAAAAGCTATCCATCTCAGTCTTGCTGAAAGCTAGCTTGAACGAGAAGTTCACAAAGCTCGACAAGTCGATCAAAGACAACTTGAAGGCCAAGCAAAAGGAGGAGTCCAAGAAAACGCTCGACGTTGTGAAGCAATGGTTGAGTGACGAGGATAAATCAAAGGCTTCCTTCTTCGTCGCACACGTACCTATCAGTGCGAACGCCAAAGCCATTACGGAGGCCATCAACCTTGTGAAAAAGCAAGAGAAAGACAAGTGTCTTTACTTGATCACGGGTACAGAAGACAAGGTAGCGCACGGTTGTTACGTGTCTGATGCAGCAATTGCTAAAGGTATTAATGCCAACGACTTGGCAACTGCTGTAAGCACTCGTGTGGGCGGAAAGGCTGGGGGTAAGGGTAATGTGGTGCAAGGTATGGGAGATAAGCCCGAGGGTATCTCACAAGCCATTGAAGACTTGAGCAAGCTTTTTGCAGATAAATTGTGATCCTAATCTGCGACATGTATTTATAGCACTGCGTAATTAACCTCTCCATGGTACAACTAATCATCGGGTTCATTTGTAGACATGTTTTCCTCTTCTTCCACGGTTATTTCGACAGCATTTTCTCCAACATTTTTCAATATGTTGTTCACCACTTTACGCAAGTCTGATAGTGTGACTGAGATGTCTCCTATAATACTGATCGTGTTAATTTTCCAATTCAAATGTGGGTACGAGCCTAACTTTATTTTTCCAAGACCATGTTTCGTGTTGCATTCATCCTGGAGATCGCTCAAGAACGGCGCCAAGGTGCTCTCACCGGTAGTAGTCTTCACAAAAAACCGGGTGAATTTCTCCGAAACGATCCGATCTTTCAATGAAGTGCCCAATTCAAATAAAAGCTTCTTAAATAATTGTGGTACACCTGGAAGAACATATACTTGGAAATCTATCCCAACTATAGGTACCCAAAGGCTCTGATCAGTAAAGAGTTTCAGAACTGAGACCGCAGCCGAAGGCTGGGGCAAAGTGGCCATCTTGTAAAAGGCTTCCAATTGAGGAAGTGTTAGCAGCAGCAAGTATGGGCCGCGAAGAGAGTGCATTTTGTCGACAGTTTCAGTGTCGAGTTTGCATTGTAACTGGAAGGCCAGAGACAAAGCATCGTAAGTAATGTCATCATGAGTTGAACCGATACCGCCACTCGTTACAATGAAATCACATTTGCTGTCTTGCAATGTTCGAAGGGACCTGATGATATCCTGCTTATCATCACCGCAAACGATTGTTTTTTTCAAAGGCACTGAGAGCTCGTTGAAACAAAACTTTGCAAATTCGAACAGATTAGTGTCAAGGATCTTTCCATTCAATACCTCGTCCCCAATGATGAGACATCCCGCAGAGCGAATGGAGCGAGTCATGGGGGAGAGGCGAGAAAGCATGGAATAGATATTGCGATCAGTGCTGCGAGAATTTCGGCAATCTACGGACTAAGCGTTGTGTACCGGGGTGCAGTATATATCTGACAATTTGTATGCCACCGTTATTTTTCACAAAACCAAAGGTTAGCTTTTATTGTGATTTCAAATTTTCAGTCAATTTGCAAAACCTAGGGCTTGGTTTACACTTTTTTGACGTGTGTTTGGTTCGGAGTCCAGGCCGAGAGCCGCATGGCACCTGGCACCTGGCACATTGACATGACATTCAGATCCACACAGTAAGCTAAATGCAATAAAAGGGCCCTTTCGCTGGGACTAATCTAGAGAAAGGATAATGACTGTTTTTATTAGGAGCAAGAATTCAAAATATTTAAAGAAGCACAATCCACGTTTGCTCCTAAAAGGTCAAAAGGCGACAGGACTCGCATTGGTCTACTTCAAAAGTACGTGCGGCTGTCTTCCATGTTTGACGTGCACCACATGAGTAGATCTACCGCACACCTAATAACGCTGGTCAGGCCAACGACGGTGGTACGAGCAATATGGCAACCGGCCTACAAAATGCCAAGAATCTTTGGAAAAAGATCGTATGTTTTTGTGGCCCAAAAGCAATCGAAATACGACGGGTTCTCGAATAATGGCCAAGAAGCGAATGAAGTCGGGAACAAAGACGCGGATCGGCGATCTCACAGTGCCAAGGCTCCTTTGAGAAGACACGTGCAGTGACGCGAACCACGCTTATTAAACGCTCTGTGGTACCAGTATTTCCTCCAGCTTTCAACTCAAATGATCCGCCTCGCAGTCCTTCGCACCTCTTCGCCAACTTAAAATGCCATCCGAAATTGAATTAAAATAAATGGTATACCATGGTCCTCCCTGCCGAGTGCATCCAATTGATCCCGTGTCCCCAGCGTCCCTACACAGGGCCGGTCTGGCCGAACTCGCAAATCGCGGCCCGTTGTCCGTTGTTCCATGCGCAGCGGGCCAGCCATGCACACTACGGCCCCGGCCAAAACTTCTCATACAGTCTCATACAGTCCCCTAATATCTCATTAACTCACACACTCTCAACATTCTCATACACTCCGAGTCTCATTCTGGGCGCGCCACGACGGTTTTCTTCACCCTGCTCACGCCAGTGTTAATTTGCGCAGTGCTTCTCAGCCTACTAACAAAAAGCTTCCGCAAAACCTCAACAACACCATACACCCTTAGGCTAAGTCAACACCACGACCTAAGCAAACGCATCTGCTGATCCCCGCTTTTTCTTTTTGTGCCCACCAGCCCTTGTGTGACTATGGGAAACAGCCCGTCCAAAAATGACCCCCTACCGAATACCGCGTCCATCAAAAACGTTGGCTCCTCCTCGGACGTGACCGCAGGCGATGTCGAGCCCGAGGACTCCTCCTCGCTGGGGCTACCTCGGCCTACCGGAAACGGTAGCGTTGCTCTCGTAGAGCGTTTGGCGCAGTACTCCTTGAGTGCTGCCCAGGATTTAGGTGCCCAGTCTCCGCCACAAAACATCCCCTCCCGGCCCACTTCTGCGCGGTGCAAGCCGACCCCCGACCCCTCTTTGGCGGCTGACATCGACGCGTCCATGGCGGTTTTGTTGTCGGGCAGTCTGCCGCACGCCGGTCACGTGCCGCTGTCGTGGAAGCTGCCCCATAAACGTGCCTCTGTGGCAGCAGATTACGGCTCTTCCCTCGAGAGCCTGAAGAGCGATGGTCTGAGCTCTTCGCCCTTGTTCACTGCGAGTGAGCGCGAAACCAGTCTGCTCCTGTCCCTGTGCTCGCCGTCTTCACTGCCCACCACGCCGAAGACAGAACACGGTCTGAATGCTTCTCTGGGTTCTTCCTTAGCCCCGATCGCAGAGACTGTGGTCGAGACCTCACCCGAACCCAGACCGGGTCTTTCGCGGCCCCAGGCTATCCCCAAGTCGGCGTTTTTGAGCTCGGCTGTCGTAAAGCACGACCCTGTCTCTCCTGTATCACTCTCTCCGCCTCCTATACCGCAGGCTAAGAAAACCGACTTTGACATAGACAGTATCATTGAACGGTTGATTGAAATCGGACACAACAATAGCTCCTTCAAGACGGCATCCTCGCGTAAACTGAAGGACAAGTTGCCGTTGACAACGCTGGAGCTTAAATCCATTTTAGCAAAGTCGCGTTCGATCTTCATGGATCAGCCCACGTTGTTGAAGTTGTCTCCGCCTGTCAAGATCGTCGGGGATATCCACGGTCAGTTTTTTGACTTGATCCGCATCTTTGATTCTTGTGGCTATCCCCCTTATACAAACTACCTCTTTTTGGGTGATTATGTGGACAGAGGGTACAAGTCACTTGAGGTTATCTTACTTTTGTTGTGCTACAAGATCAAGTATCCCGAGAACTTCTTCATGTTGAGAGGAAACCACGAGTCGGCAAACATCACCAAGATCTACGGCTTCTACGACGAGTGCAAGAGGCGCTTGCCTCTTATTTCTGGAAGTCACAAGTTGTGGAAAAGCTTCGTGGATGTTTTCAACACGTTGCCCATTGCCGCGACTATCAACGATAAGATATTTTGCATTCATGGGGGCTTGTCTCCAGAGCTTCACAGCTTGAAACAAGTCGAGCAAATTCAACGACCCACCGATATACCAGATAAAGGTTTGTTGGCCGACTTGTTATGGTCTGATCCCGACGCTAATGTACGGACATTTTCCCTCACCAGCTGGCCTAAAAACGATCGTGGCGTATCGTACTGCTTTGGTAAAAAGCACGTGGACCACTTCTTGGCTAAGTTCAGTATGGACTTGATTGTCCGAGGACATATGGTTGTTGAAGACGGCTATGAATTTTTCAACAAGAGAAGGTTGGTGACAGTGTTTCTGGCGCCCAATTACTGTGGAGATTTCAACAACTATGGCGCCATAATGGGCGTCGACAAGAGTTTGTGTTGCTCGTTTGAGCTCATCAAGCCTTAGGAAATTGTCTCTTGAGGCGGAATGTGATATGTGCCAATTCGAATCTTTGCTTATGACTACATCACTTTAGTTTATCTTGCTTTTATATTTTGCTTTGATCCTTATTTTTTGTTTGGTTTGTCCCTAAAAATCATTTCGCCCAACAGACAGGAATGCTATACCCAATGTGCCACGGGCGGTGTCCGAACCCGCTCATGAACTAGATTACATAAAGAAATTTGGGTAGCCTCAAGTTCCAGATCTATTCGACAACAAGTAAGTGACGTTGTCCTTGTCAGTTGTACTTTTGCCCATGAGATTGACCAATTGCCAATAATAAAGATCGAGAACCTCTTTCGAGTGTCTGATAGATGTTTGAG
>JAKTWD010000759.1:0-22660 GCA_030581935.1 Metschnikowia corniflorae
AATTTTTCTTCCCCCTGCTTGGAGGAAAATAGCTGCGCTACCAGATGTTAGGAGATAACCTAACAAGGGACTCGATAAGGCAGGGGTAACCTGACTTATAGCTTATAGTCTAATCCGTAGGATTACTCTGTACTATATACCTATACTAAGGATGTATGGGTGTGCTCGTAGCGAGTCCTCTAGAGAAAGATATAGTTGTTATCTTTCTCTCTTGGACGAACCCAATGGTTTATCTGTAGCGCGTATTAGAGTACGCGCGGACTCACGTGATTAGGAGACAGGGCTCACGCCCGATCTCTCATAAAGCCGCACGAAAAAAAAAAAAGTGCGCATAGTTAAGGAATTTTACTATGGGAAAAAAACTTGGATAAGGCGCGATTCTCTTTATTGGTTAAAAAGGACATTTTTTCCAAGAATCCCGCTTAATAAAAAAAAGACTCTTTTGAAGGCAAAATCGGCATGGTCAAGACCCAAAACTTCGTGAGATTGTTGCAAAAATGCATTAAAAGCAATCCCCCCTGCCTAAGGTCGCGTAGCCGCGTGTTCACCTTCAATTCTGCTCGGATTTTTATGAATGATAGTGCGGGTTATGCACAAGAGTAAATTCCTTAGCCAAAGACAAAGAAAAAAGGCTCAAAAAGAGATATATAGGCGCTCATTCAAGTAAAAATGTAATTTGTAAACAGCTAAAATAACAAACATCGCTAAGTTCCTCGCTGTTCCAAATGTTTTACTGAACATCCCCATAAAAGTGGTGCATAGCTCTCGCGGCCATGCATGCAGGACAAGACTATAATATGCAGTAAAAATGGGTCTATATACCGGAATTTACTTCTTTATTGGATAAGGAGTACAAAATGACGATTATAATTAGGTCCGGCTTATCCAAGTTCCACTGTACTTGGGCCGGGCAGGTGCGGCGCAAGGCATCTGACATCAGGCCTGCGCAGACGCGGCTCCGACTCAAAAATGGTAGGGCGACTAGGATGACATGATAAGCCTTCAAGATTAGACAAGCTTCTTGGAGGTTTGAGTAGGGTGCGTGGTGTTGGATCAGCCAAAATCACGAAATTGTCAATCCACTCCTGTGCACGTGAGCTTTCTCGAACGTTCTATTGTTCGTTATGGTCGAAGCTGCACCCCTAAATTATACACGGTGTGTATATACGGTTGCTGATGTAGGTTGTGCATATGCGTTTGTGCAGGTAGCAGTATGCACCCCGATGTTACGTGCACACTTAGTGCCGGATTATCGTTCACAAAACCTCGGAAACTCCTTACTCGGCGGAACATTCTTCTTTTTCAGACTTCGAAAAGTACATATTGTTGTATTAGTGTAGTATCCATGTCATCGTCTCTGTTCGCTTTTAGGATTGTAGCTGTTTCTCACTTGAGACCTTGCAACTCCTTATAGAACTCCAAAGTTCTTTGCTTTGCTTCTAGGTGTCTCGATATCACCATCAATTGCCTTGGAGTGGTGCTTTCGACCGCTTCATACGACAAACGTTTTCTTGGTAGCTTGCTGGAGCTCTAAGGCGCTGGAAATTTTGAAGTTTGGTCAACTAGAGCTTCTTTGATGGCAGAGAACGGACCCCGGCCTCACTAAACTGAATACACTCTTTTCATTTCAAGCAGTCCAAAATCTGCAAAGCTTAAAGACCAAGCTCAATCATGAAAATGAACACTACAGGTAAACCTGGCTATGAGAATACTCTTTATTAGAATATATCGGGAAATCTAGAATATTCTGGGCGATTTTTGAAATTAACGAGATTTTGGAATATTGTATTTTTCCCGGAAGGTTCTTGTAAAATCTATACACAAATTATCAGGTGAGAGGGAAGTACACTTAGTTTTAGGCAATTTTAGTGGGCGCAAGGCAGCCGTGGAAATATTAGAAGCGACACAAGCACTTCAGTACATGGTGATCATATTTTGCCCCCTAACTCGACTTCAAAATTGGAGCCATTGGACCAGGGTATCATAAGTGCTTTCACGGCTCACTTCACAGAGTTGTGGTTGGAGTTTACTCACGCAGAAACAACTCCTCGTCGTAACCACCAAAAACGATGACATTTCTAAAGCGATTCATTGGAGTAACCACACATGGCAGGGCCTCATAACAGACACGTTCAAAGCAGACACAATTGGTGAAGATGTTGAAATTACTTCTCCACCTGGAAAAACGGATCAAAATCAGACGAGGTTGCAAATCTCATCGTTGACGACGACTTTCGGTCTTCAGACGACTCGCTGCAAGACACACTTGTGTCCAATAGTCCTTTGGGCGAAAATGAAGTGACACAAACAACCTCTGACGCTAGAATAGAGATTGTGTCTGAGAGTTGTTTACCTGGAAAAGATAATTTCTCGGCTTCATGACACAAACATCATTCGTTTCCCGATGTCTGCTGAGTAGTTTGTGAATCCCTGAAGAAAGCGTTATAGGCCGGACTTGTGATATTCTTCACGTTTTATTGGAAAATTACAAGGTAGAAAGGAGGGCAGAGAATGCTTGTAATAGCGAGGGAGAATTACATCCGCCGCCAAATAAGCGTGCCTGCTTTCGTGAGTTGGTATCAGGTACAGATCTCGTTTGTCAAATTTCGAGTGCGAGGGACTTCGAAAATCCCTCTCACCAAGGCCCTATCAAACTCGCAAATTGAGGCTTCTAGGGAACAAAAAAGAGCTCTTTTGAACCAGACATTCAAAGGCTCTTTTCAAATGCAAGAGATAAGCGAGAAGCCATGTTTCGGTTGACTCACGGGAATGGCCACCCTCTAAAATTACACAACTCAAAATAATCGAATTATCCAGAGAAAATAAACACATATACCAGATATGTTGGGTGTTTAGTCACTCTTGATAGTATTCCTAGCATTTTGGCGCCGAGGAAACATTTTTAGAAAGAGGTACCTCTACTTCAGTCTCGACTATTTCGCAACCGTGCAGCACACTACAGTATAGACATTACAAGCAGCCCACAGACGGAATTATTAAGATTCGAAAGCGATGCTCAGCTCCAGAAGCTGTATTTATGACAACAGCATACTCGAAAAACACTTTCTGGCGGGTTTCGATCAACATCGTCAGGCCTAAACTGCTGTGGTAAATATCCTGCAGATAAGCACGGCCTTTCACCACAAGGTCCGATTCATCACACAAGAAAGTTCTGTCAGAACAAAACCATGCGCAACCCGCTTCCATCGAAAGGAGCTGCGGCATAGCGCGCGTCACATCCCAGAAAGGCCTCTGCAGATCTAGTCCAGATCGACTCTCGTTCTCTTCGAGGTGTTCAGTCAACACCGAGGAAGGATGGAAACGCGCCCGGCTGCGTGCATACCATATGTGCACTCCGTGAATAAAGGTTCCCGCGTATATGCAGGCCTTGCATGGTTCCAGGGTGCACTTTGGTGCTCGCCCGGGAGCTCCCGGAGCCGCGCGTGCAACGCTGCCCTGGCTGGCCTGGCTCTTGCCAGTCTCTGTGCTGATACGCCATTGCTTCCTGCCCTGGAAGCCACAAACATTCCAGAGCATGCGATGGCCCGGATCCAAATAGAGTATTCCACAGGGTCAATTTCACGAATGCACACAAACTTTTCCCTCCCCCTTTTTCCATTCTCCTCCTTCATTTTCCTCCATTTCCCCTCCATTTCCGTTCCGTATAGTCCCTTTCCATATTGTCCTCCTGGGTTCTCCTCGGAGGTTGCTACGTTCGGCGGTGTGCGGCTCGGTCGCATTGTCGTGTTTCTCCCCGAAATAGGGCCTCCAGGCAGGAGCCCTGTGCACTGCAAAGTGCGGGCCCAGAGTGCCTTGCAACCTGCGAACTCCAGCGATAGGCATCACCAACCCAGGCCCGGACCCGCACCCAGGCCCAGCACAATACGTTTTTCTTTTAAATCTAGGTGTTGAGTTGGCGTTGTTTTGTTTTTTGGTCTGATACTGTTTTGAGGGTTTGCATTTTTCATCTGTGGAGGCTTTGCAGAAGACATACATTGGTCAGTGCTTTTTGTTGCTCTTCTTTGTGCCGCTAGCACCTTTCATCTGGACACATACAAGGCAGGGCTTTGGAGTACCTGAAACAGGGGATTTTGATAGATTAGGGCAGTATCATTGATAGATAACGGCAGTATCATTGATTGTGGCCGTATTTTTGCCAACGCAAGCCCATCCGTTCTGGTTTATCACAGATCCTCTTGACTCGATTGACTTTACCAGTGATGTTCGATGATTCACGGAGTCACCGAAACGAGGCCGAACCGGGCCATGGATCTACGAAACAGCCTCGGCGGAACCCGCTCGAGTCGCTTTCTTCGTTCGTCAACTCTCTAGAGATCAAGGCGGTTGGCTCGAAGATCTCGCATTCGGCATCGTCGATCCGCCGCTCAATGTCACATCGGCTTACCGATCTACCGCATTCTCGTGGTTTTGGTGGTGAGAATGATGAAAGCGGGGACGGAAATGACGACAGCTTCGGCACCGAAAACGAGTCCACCTTGAACGAGTGCACCATGATCGAGTCCACCATGAACGAGTCGAATTTGAACGAGTCCAACATGAACGACGACGACTGGTTGGCGTCGCCCTCGCTGAAGTCGAAAAGCGGGCTTTTGCACTCGTTTTCTCAAAGTAATTCCCGTAATTTTCAAAGCGATTCGCAAAGCTTACAAGACGCCTTTCAGAAAGGAGTCAGTGGAGGCCACGAAAACCTCTACGCTCACGACCACCTCGCCAGCAACGAGCACTTGCCCCACACCAGCATAAAAACGTTCACCGTGGCTCAGGATAACCTACCCCGGATCGACGAATTCGAGCTTTTCAAGATCTTCCAGGGCCAGTATGCGGGCCAGTTCGATGATTATGTCGTCGTCGACTGCCGGTTCCCGTACGAGTACGAGGGCGGGCACATATCGCACGCAATCAACATTCTGCTGCCGCAGCAACTCGAGGAGCATTTTTTGAAGGACTTTCTTGGCGGGTTCCGCGAGGGAATGGAGGAGCAACCCAGTGTTTCCAGAAAACAGCTCCTTGTGTTCCACTGCGAGTACTCCCTTTTGCGGGGCCCGACTTTGGCAGCTCATCTCCGCAAGGTGGACCGCCAGATCAACGCACACAGGTACCCGTTCTTGCAGTACCCCGACATCGTGGTGTTGGAGCGCGGATACAAGGGTTTTTTTGACAAGTTCCGCCACTTGTGCCTGCCGCAAGCGTATGTGGCAATGAACGACGACAACTTCAAACGCACGTGTGAGATTGAAATGAGCAAAGTCTTGCAAACCTCAAAACTAACGCGGGCAAAGTCTTTCACCCAGTTTCCGCCGCGGCTCAACCTTGCCCACTCGCGCTCGACGTCACTCACGGCCTTGTTGACGAATCCCGACTTTTCGGCGAGTACTGCGCCGTTGTCTCGGAGCCGAAGATCGCTCAAGATCAAAAAGCGTGACCGGAAAGACCTGAGGCCTAATTTCACGCAGTCGCTTCTGGCCCTCCAAAACGCTACCGAATCTCCTTTGGCGTCCCCGATATATTCTCGGCTCGAACACGACGACTTTGTCCCGCCCACGGCTCTTTTTCGGCACAACAGCCGAAGCTCGTGTGGCGGCCTGCTGGTCTCCGTGGACTCGTCTCTGCTGCTGGTCTGCTCCGAGTCCTTATCGCCCACTTTCTCGTCATCCGAGTCCCTCGTCGAATCCATGTCCCCATTCAACGACCGCCTGGACTTCTGCAAGTCATTAAGTGAGGGTTCCAATATTCCCGGATCGGAACCTTCTGCTGAATATTCTCCAGAACTTTCCGCACACAATACCCACCGGGGCTTGGGATTGAGTGTTCCTCACGATCTCCCAAGGGGGGCTCCTTCCACCAACCCCTCCAAAGCAGCACGCCCTTCTTTGTCATCTTTGGCCAGACCAAACATGCGTTCTTCATTCAGGCAAGAGACATCATCGCCTACTTTCAGCTCGCCTCTCAAGGCCAATTCTACCCCAGCATACAATCTGCCAGATCCCCAAACGTCACGTCACGAGCCTCCGTTTGATGAGCCGGCAGATTTCCTTCTTCCACCTAGAGCTTTCCAGGGTGGTCGTATTTCGCGCACAGCCTCGCGTTCCCAGTCGTCGAACTTGTCGAACTTGGACGATGTTGGCGAATAGAGTTCGTTCAGTTTCTATAGGTTCTTTCATTTACTCATTTTCAGGGTTTTCCACATCCTTCGTGGTTATGCTTTCTCGATAGTTCTTCGTAGTCTTACTCTCTCGATCGGGATGGCAATAGTCGAAACATGTACGAATTTCCGCTGAGCACATCATGGCAATCAGCAATATATGCTTTTTTCTTATTTATCACGAAAACATTCATTCATACATAGGCTACAAAGAAGTCACTCACAACTTGCCCTTGTCGGTGACCAACTTGATGGCAGCGTTGTTGATGGCAATGGTCTTTCTCTCGACGACGTGGGTCTGGAAAGTCACAACGTCACCCTGCTTCCAGGCGTACACTCTCAAGGTCTCACCTGGGAACACAATACCGGTGAATCTACCCTTGATCTCGTTGAAGAGACCGAACTCGTCAAGCAACACCTTGGCAGACAAACCGTAAGTGCACATACCGTGCAAGATGGGGTCGTCGAAGTTGGCGGCTTTGGCAAACTCGGGGTCGATGTGCAATGGGTTTCTGTCGCCGGTCAATCTGTAGAGCGCAGCCTGGTCTGGAGACGTTTTGATGTCCTTGACAAAGATGGGCTCGGACTTTGGCGCAGCAAACGTTTGCGTGGCGAAAGGCTTCCTGTCGGCGTACTTCTTGGTCTCACCCTCACACTTTCTGATGAACAAGGTGGCTTCATTGGTGAAAAGGGTCTCACCAGTAGCGTTGTCCACAGACCTCGACCCGTGCACAACGACTGTGTTGGTGCCCTTCTGTGTGACCTCCAAAGGCTGATAGGAAGTGGTGATCGAAGCCTCGATGGGGATTGGGAACTTCTCAATCTTGAGATAGTGCTCACCGTGCAACAAAAGCATAGGCTTGAAGTTGGTCAACAACTTGGCGAATGTCAACTGGGACTTTTGGGAGTTGAACGTAGGAAGATGACCAAACACGGGCATGACCTGGAAGTCTGATGAGTTCTCATACGTGTACTTCAACTGCTTGCGCGTGGCACCTGTGGCGAGGTTGTACAAGATCACGTCCCTCTCGTCCCAAGTGTACACTGGGTCTGGCAACTTGTCTGGGTTATCGTCGTCATCTTCCTCTTCTTCTTCCTCCTCCTCCTCGTCGTCGTCTCCGACCGCGCCCAAGATAGCCATCGAGGCCTCTGTGGTGGACTTTGCGTTCTCAGTGCCGGTGGTGAAGTCAATTATGTCAGACACGTGGTCTTGGATGAACTCAGCAGTGGTGTCCTTTTCTCTCGAGATAGCGCCCTTTGCTCTCTGCCATCTGGTGGATCCGATCCAGCCACCGCCGGCCTCGAGCAACTCACCTGTGAAAGGAAGCTCCTCAGAAGACAAGTAGATCAACAATGGGGCGACCAACTTGGGTGGGTACAAGTTCTTGTCCTTCTCCTCGAAAATGGTCAAGGTCATGGCGGTCTCGGCGTGAGGAGCCACAACATTCACCTTGATGTTAGCCTTGGCACCTTCGATGGCAAGCGTCTTCGAAAGACCGATGATCGCACTCTTGGCAGCAGCGTAATTGGCCTGGCCGAAGCTTCCGTAGATCCCAGACGTGGAAGAGATGTTGACCACTCTACCGAACTTCTTCTCCAAGAAGTGAGGCCACGCCAACTGGGTCAAGTTGAAAGTACCGTTCAAGTGAACCTTCTGAACCTGCAACCACTCCTCATAGGTCATCTTGGCAAACGATCTGTCTCTCAAGATACCAGCGTTGTTGATCAAAACGTCAATTGTTCCGTACTTGCCGACGACATTGTCGATGATCTCCTTCGCCTGAGTGGCAACATCGTGGGTGTCACCGTGTGCCTCGCCGCCTGCAGCCTTGATCTCGTCAACGACCTTAGAGGGGTCCTTGAAGTCGTTCACAACAACCTTGGCACCAGCCTTCGCAAACGCAAGAGCGTAGTCTCTACCCAACCCGGCACCAGCACCGGTGATAAGGACAACTCTGCCCTTGACAGTGACCGGAGGAGCGCCAGAGTTGTCGTTGGCAGGCAACCTTCTCGCGGCCTCGTTCAAAGCGGCGTAGTTGTTCAAAGCCTTGGGGTACAGGTTCTTCAACAAAGCAGGCTTCTTGGAGTCGTCGAAGTCGAAGATGGCGTCGATGTTCTTGGCAACAGACTCAGGGGTGAAAGAGTCGTCGGGCTTGAACAAAACTCCGCCAGATCTCTCGTAACGAATCTGGGCAAAGAAGCCGGCAGCCACCTCGAAGGTGTCCCCGCTGAGCTCGTTGGACTCGGAGGCCAAGTACAACACAATGGGGGCAACCTTCTCCGGGCCCAACTGCTCCAAGAACGGAGGGGGCAAGACGCTCTCGGTCATTCTGGAACGCGCAAGAGGAGCAATGGTGTTGGCCTTGATGTTGTACTTCTCGCCCTCCTTGGCCAAGGTCTCGGAGAAACCAATCAACCCCAGCTTCGCCGCAGAGTAATTGGCCTGTCCAAAGTTACCGTACAACCCGGCGGGGGACGCAGTGTTGACGATACGCCCGTAGCCCTGCTTGCGAAAGTGTGGCCAGGCGGCCTTGGTCACCTTGAACGCACCGTTGGTGTGCACATCGGTGACCAATTGGAAGTCCTGAGGAGACATCTTCTTGAACTGAGCGTCCCTCAAGATTCCGGCGTTGTTGATGACAACGTGAACGGTACCGAAAGCCTTGACGGCAGTCTCGATGATCTTCTCGCCGTCCAAGACATTGTTATAGTCGGCGACAGCCTGGCCGCCAGCTTTCTTGATCTCCTCAACAACGACATCGGCGGCACGCGAGTCACCACCCTGGCCCAGCAAGGATCCGCCCAAGTCGTTCACGACAACTTTGGCTCCACGTTTGGCAAACTCGAGACAGTAGTGTTTGCCCAAGCCGCCTCCGGCTCCGGTGACAACAACGACCCTATCCTGGAAGGAGACAGTCATTTTTTATATTTGTTGGCGGTATTTGTTGGCAGCAAAAAAGTTCGCACTGCTTGCTCCGGCAAAGTGAGGATCAGGGGAACGCGGGAATGCAAGAACTGTGCTTATCAGCTTATCAGGCTTTTGCACGCGCGACACTGAGTAGGCGCGAATATCAACAACTGGTCAGCAAAAAAGCTTCTTTGCGAGCGGGAAAGTGGTAGTAAATCTCGGGGAGTTGGTGAGAATTTACCGCCAAAAAAGACAAAAGTTATGAACAACTCTTTTTTCTATTCGTCAATTTCCGCTGGTTAGTTTGTTTTCAGCGAATTCAAAAAAAGTCTATTTCGATCTGATCAATCAATTTTGGTTTCGAAAGAAGCAGGCTTTGGAAAGAAAAGTGGGTGGAATCCGGGGTGAAGAAACACGGGGTATTTAAGTGTTCGCAAGGGAGGGTGGTGGTTTTGCGGGGTGGTGGGCCTGTGAATGTGGACCCGAACAGCCGAGGAGTGCGAGCTTGCCGAGTTGTAAGGAGAGGGAGAAAACGAGGGAGAGGGATCTGGAGAAGTTTTTTTAAAGCGGTAAAAGGGGATTTAAATTAGATTTGCTTGATCTATACTGATTTGGTTTTTGAAGAATTTCTTAGGGTTTCCAGGGGTTTTAGTGATCGTATGTGTCTCAGGCCGGAAGATTGGACTGAGGGCCACACTTCTCCCGGCTACAAGGATTTACGAGCGATTTACTTGGATCTCGGGAACGCTCCAATTTCCAGGCGCAATTGGATCCTTGGGCTTTTTTGAAACTCGATATTTGCTGCTCATAGCCAGTTCCCAACTCGTTCTTTCCTTCGGCTTTATAGTGGCGGCTACGTTCGCACACCTTGCCGAGCCGACTAAAATGAACACTTTTCCCGGAATTGTATGACTACGTTGTACACTTAGTTTTCTGGCTTTTCTTCTTATTCACGTGACGAATCCTGCTGAATTTCAACCGCCTTTTCTCACAATCCATAATTTACTCGTACTTCCCCCGACAAGGTCTCACTTTGACAGGCTGGAGGGAAACTCAAGCCGAGGCTCATGCAATTCGCTTACCGCTTTGGGTAGAGTCAACGGCCCGCATCTTGCGTGGGTGAGCCGCGAGCGCAGGTCACGGCGGGGCGAGCCGCGGCCCATGCATGTGACACCACATCCGTGCCTCACGTTTGCGTGGGGGAGCGGTGGTGTTGAATTTATGAGACAGCAATGTTAGATGCGTATATTACGGAGCACAGATTTTATAATGGTTCGGTTAGTAATTATACTATACCTAGTCCACTTGTATTAGGGTACTTAGTAATCTCTATATTTCGGATAATCCTCCAAACTCTCCTTCAGTTTTCGGGTTTAAGATTCTTCACCCAGCGTGCGTCGCGGGCGCAGAGTCGTGTTGCAACCGAAAGTCCGACCTGCATCCGAGTCCTGAAAACCTTATATGCCGACAGGTGGGGGTGCGTCCGTCACGTGCATGCACAGGCGTTTCCTGCGAATCTGATGTAATGGCTGCAAACTGAGAGTGCTTTGGGTCTCAGGATTCGATGTGCAGGGAGATGGTGCTAAAGTGGCTGGATTATCTGGCAGTGTAAATCCTGCGATGGACTTGTCGTAGATGTTTTTGTTTTAAAAAAGACAGGGGCGGACGTAGGCTTTTGTCTCGAGACAGTGACCACAGCGTCGTCCAAGGTCTCTTACCAGCGACAAATCCTGGATGCAACTCGTGTATTTAGCGTAATCCAAGATGAATCGCCGGTAGAAGCCAGTAAACCCAAGCGGCTGAGTGCCTGTTCTTTGTCGCGACTCCATGACTGTCTTCACCTTATCTGGGTGAGGTCGGATACCCTCCGGGCTGTGGATATGACCCAAGAAAATAACACTTCTTCTGATCCACTAGCTAGGGTGCACTTAGGATCTCAAAAACTTCGCGAAGGTGACGTCTGTGGTCCTTGGTAGACTTTAAAAAACAAGAATATCATCAAGGTAAATAACCAATGAGCGACGGTCCGGAAGATGTCGTTCATCAAATGTTGAAACGTCGCCGGAGCGCCGCTCTGCCGACGCCTTGTTCGTTTGCCCTGGCTTGATGAGCGAAGTGTATCTCCCAGTGCTGTTTAATTACAGTTTTTCGCGTCAAACTTCTCGAATTCAGTCATGATTTGTAATAGTCACTTTTAATATGGTAGTATTACACAGAGTATTATCGTTTAGAAGTATTTGTAATATAGATGTACAAACACATACAATTACATATAATTACAAACAATCTATAGGTTCTATTGAGACTCAAGAGGCTTGAGGGAAGCTGAACGGAAAGGCGAAATGACTAATATACTCCATTTTCGGGGTGAGCTCAGAAAGGATGAACAATGTCCATGACGGTGAGAGCGAACTTCAATTTCAACAAGAGAATGCCAAAGTCAAGGACCAAATTCGGGAGTACTACAAACGTAACGAGGGCTTGTTTCCTACCTTCTTTAGAATGGCCAAAGATGTTCTGTCCATGATGGCGATGTCCTCTTCTTCCCCGGGAAAAAAGCATAGTTACGGACAAGCGAGTCAGACTTCAAGCTCAGACCACCAAGATGCTGGCTATAGTGAAGGCAACAGGATTACTCCAGACGAGACAAAGGTCTACTTTGACTCTCCACCACGGTCGGAGCTGCTGATATCTAGATCAGGATCATTCAGAACCTTTTAATACTAGCTCCGAGCAGCCACATGTGGTATGGGCGAAGCAAAGTCTGCTGATATTGTCAACATACCAGACCTGGATGATGGGAGGAAAAACAGCGTCCTGAGAGGTAAAAGTAGCAACACTCACTGACGACGAGCGAGACGACGTGTGCTGATCACAGAGATTTGCAGATTTCAAATCTTTTCAAATCTTGGTACCCGCTGTACGCAAATTTTAGGAGACATGAGCGGAGCAATGTTTTTGAATGTTACACGCAATTTACCAGGTATTGGCGGTGCAGGTTCCAGCGATCCAGAGACTTGGTATTCTAGACATGATGCAGAGTTGAACGATGCAGAATCTACCGAGGCAAAGACTTTATACTCGACAAGTAGTCAAATGTGGAGCGAGCTGGAATATAGTGATTCCAGGCTCAAGAAAGTTCCATAATTAGATAACGATCTGGGAAGCTTCTCCAATTCAAGGGAGGACGAAGAGATCTACCCAAAGAAAGTTTTTAGTGGCATATATTTGATTTCTGAAATAATATCGAGAATGGTCTATGCTCCAAGATTGCGTAAGTAGATGAGAGCTGAATAGGTGTATTGGGGCTAAACGAGGAAAGAACTGAATATTTGTAATTATTAGTGAAGATTTATAATATATAAAAGAAATTACAACGAAAAACGAGTAATAGTATGTAATACTATAGTTTTTCAACACTGGTAATTCTCGACTTACTAATCTAGGAAACCTTTCTAAACGAAAATGGACATATATATCATGACCCGAGATTTGGAATTTGTGTGAGACGGTCAGTCATCAACGCAACCACTCCTTTGAAATATGCCCATTCACGCACATTCATGAAAGTGGTGGCGAGTACAAGGATGGTGTGTGCCTGTAGACGAGTAGGTCAGTTTACTCTTGCAAACTCCCAACGCCTTGACTGGTGGACACATCTGCGGCTGGGGCTGGCTGCTGAGAGTCGTCTTCGTGAAACACCTGACAAAGCGTCTATTGTACTCCTCTGCGGAAACGTCGAGCTTCAGTGCATACCTTGTGATGAAGGGCCGTCAGCAACAAGGAGGTGGCCGCCATTCTCCCCTCCTGACAAGACATCTCGGGTCCTGAGCCGGGTCATTCAGTCGGGTCGATGACACATTGGTGGGCCACTGACATAAACGAGTTTCGGGCGAGGAGTTCCCATGCGGAACTCATACTAAAAACTCTAGACTCCATCGAAGGTTTTTCTATAGGATATAGAGTTTTGCCGAGACCATGCTCGTACAGAAGCCGAACCACAGCACCCATCAATGTGATGTTTCTTTTTTAAGAAAGCATGTCATAAAATATCCCACACATTTTTTTTCGAACCTCTTTTTTGAAACTTCATATTCCCACTAAATTTCCAAGACTTTTGAGAAATCAGGAATGCGAATTCTGAAACTTTCCAATTCTAGTAACTTTGCATCCAACGCCACTTCCGCAATTCGGTTGAAGCAAACAAGAGCACATTTCTTGAGGATCTGGTGGCTAGGCATGGAGACGGCTCAACACGAAATAGGGTGGGACACCATCACCTTTAGCGACCTATCGGGCAGAAACATTGATCGTGTGGAGATTCGAGGCAAGACCGATGAAAAAGGCTCAAATTGTCAAGGTCAACCCTGACATCTCTCAAGTTAAACGCGACAAAGCCTCGTCAATCCATCTGACTAAGAGTCACTTTGATTTGACCAAAATACTCGTCAGCCCCTGCTCATTTTACCAAGTCCAGCAAGACGCTTTTCTTCAAATGCACGTGATTGGACTCGCGGACGGTTGCAAAATATTAGTCCGACGTTTGCAATCGAGCCTTTTCACACAGCATTGCACGAACAACAGCAGCCCATTGCTAGATTTGCGAAATTACATCACTCGAGCCAAACTTCTTTCAGGTCTCAAAGGAGATTGAGATGTACATGACTGAGAGACGACTAGTTATGCGACTCATCATGTAGTAGTGATGATTTTCCGCATCAGCTTCCCACACCACAAACATGGAGTTTTGAGCCGGAACTCGCGGAACAAGCCCAGCATGTTGACCGCATCACAAACGACCAAGAAAAACACCATGTAGCTCCAGATTTCGCCCGGTTCGACTACCCACCCTAAGCTGGTGTACGGGTGCTGTGCTCCGAAGCGGCCACGCTCTATGCGCTTACGTGCCGCGCCATGTCAACAGAGATACATGGGTCCTTCTTGCTTCTTTGCTGTTTGCAAAAAGGGATCTGGCTCATCACCCAGAACCTGGAGGCAGAGATCGGCAACCTCAATAAAGATTTTTTAGCACGGTATCATCCTGCACAGCTGTATGTCACGTTGATGCTGGCTTGAGTCCATCGTGACAAATTGCCATCCCCTAAGCTTGAAAGGACCGTAAAGAACTGCTAGATTTGAGTCTATTTTGGTGGTTTGGCATTTTTTTCTTCTTGTCCTATTCCTTCTTGTATTTTTGGTAGAGATGGAAAAATACCTTCCCACGGCATGGACCATGGGCTCGGCAAAGCCAAGATCTGTGAGAATCTTCATTTAGCAAACCAAGCCAGCCACATGAGCAAATTTGCTCTTGAAGCTTGTATAATCGTTGGTTAGTCAATGTACTTTGCAAGGCCTTTCGCAGGTTTTCGAGGTCATTCGACGTGTGATAATCAAGCTGGTGAAGTTGCATTTTGGAAAGTGCCCCGACGAAAACAACTTGGAACATTCGTCGAGCAATCCTGACTTCCCACCATTTTATTTTATTACCTTTGTCCCCTGAAACGAGATCTATATCACTCATCTGAACGTGAATTTCCTGGAACAGATATTCGGTAATGCTCTCAGATATCTCTTCAACAATAGCATCACTGTGTCGTCGAACTCAAGGTTGCTCATGTCCTTGATGAAGTTCTCGGAGGCCTCGCTTCGACTCTTGCTTGACGCTTCGGCCAAATCATCGACGTTTTCATCTTCACACTGATAGTGCACCTCCTCGATCTCAATCTGATCCCGATCATTCTTCTCACAACCGGAAAGTTTACCTGTAGATTCGAGGAAAAGCAGCATTTTGGTCAAATCTGGTAGCAATCTGTTTCCCTACTTTGTGGCACCATCATTTGTTATCGTCACAATGGTTTCAGAAACCGTCGCAAATAGCGTTTGATGTTACGACTGGTCCCACTCCTACCCAAAAAAGGCTTTAGGGATAGAGCTTTCGCTGCGTGAGGAACCTGTACTTGCATGTGCACATGCTTTCACTGTGTACCGCCGTACTTCCTTTACGGTCCATCACATGAACTCATTTCGAGTTTTTCTAAGTCGCAAGTGCGTAACTCAGCTCAAGCTGGGGCTTTGGTGAGCATGTCTGCCAAATTCTCTTTTCTTCAGCCGTTTGTTAGTAAGAAGTGGGCTCCCGAAACACAAGCCGGTTTGAGCGACTCCAGGCACAATAGCTTTCGACTTAGTTGTGCGGGGACAGCAAGGTTGCACCAATGCTCGACTCCGATATAAGGTCATCCTAAACTCCAAGGGCCGCAAAGACGCTTCTGTGCGGTTAGCTTGAAGGATTTCGCTCGTTTTCTGGCATCCCTTTAATGTTTGGCCTGTTCACTCAGTGCCAAATCCTGGTTGGGTGGCGTTCTCAGTGCCAGCAAGCCATTCTGAGCTCACGTCTACAAGTCACATGCTGAGTAGCGTTGAGCGTGTCCTGTGGGCTGAAGGCCCTTGCACTTGCTTAGATTCGGGCTATCTTGGGGCTCTCTTGGACCTGTTTGTCTGAGTTTGAACCGGCCCGTGCTCACCTCACGCGGTCGGTTTACCTTCCACCGCCAGTGATCGACTGGTGCTTTTCCATTAGTCTTGAAGGCGGTGGCCCCGAGGCTCACGTGGACCGGTTACACACTAAGAATTGGCCTTTCCCTCCCTCCCCAAAGCAGGCCATAGTTCAACCGTAACCGCTGGTCTTGGAGGTTAAGGCTGGGAGACAAGTAATTGAACACAATTGGCAGGGCAATGACACCAAGAAGGGGCGATTCTCAAAATCGAATTGTAAGTTGAGCATTCCTGGATCCAGATACTGCTCGAAGAAGTAAGCTTTGCTCCTAGCTTTTTGGTTCTTTCAAGGAGAGCTGGGTTCCGATCAGTCTTGATAGCTGCCTCGTGGCCGCACAACATTTCACACTTAAGACATACTCCCGACTCTTGAAGGAGATCTTGTAACCATATCGGTACCTTGTGATGAGTCTTGAACGCCTCGGCTTTTAAACAAATACCTTTACGAAAACCCCATCAAGTGGTTGAGCAAAAACCAAAGCAACGATACACGGAGCACTGCAGCGGCAGAGCTGGTTGCCTTCTCAGTGGCAGAGGACAGTTCGTCACATCTGATAGAATTAGTGACTAGCCTCGGGTTCACGATTGCACATGCAAGGTTATATGAGGATTACCAGGCGGTAGCTTGCTGCGAGAACAAATCAATATGACACACCCGAAAATTTGTTTTAATCCACTTGAAGAAGAGACTCTTCCACCAGCGGCAGACGAATTAATGACGATGAGTCTTATCATGGAGCTTTCGAAACCGGAAGAAGGGAGTGAAAAAAACCGACGCCGAGACGAATCGACTCTATGATGAGGCTCGTTCAGCCCCGACATCACGGGAGGTCAATGTCGACGGAAAGCCCGGGGTAGACGTTAGAAGCGCGTCGAATTGCCAGTCCATTGCGGTTTAAATTGAGAGTGACCTTGTGGGTAAACTGACTGTGATATTCAGCCGAAGCTGGTGTAACTTGTGCGCCGTGTGTCAAAGGAATCTGTTCGAACTGTAATCTGTGCATCAATTGGCTATCGGGAAAGTCCGAGCTAGCACCGATGCCGATGAGGAAAAGAAGTATCTTAGATCCCTCTGAGCTGCTTCTAAGTGCTTGTAGTTTGGATTGATAGGATATCTGGAAAGTGTCAGGACAATGACACCAAAGCTAACAGTGTTAGCGGCGTAACATAACTTTCCAACAATGGAACGATATTCTGAATCATCACAGAAATCTTCTTTACTCTTCTGATAATCATCCAAGTTTACCTGTGCGGCTGGGGTAGTGATAACACGAATTTTCCCAAAGCCATAATCATCCAAAAGCGACTCAATATAGTCACCTAGATGAACGTTTGTGCATGAAGGATAGTACTCAATATTGATACCGAGAAATTTCCCAGCCAATTCTAGGTCTTTCATCTGGAAAGCTTCACCTTTGCAATATCTATCTCCTTTAAGTTAGTGCTAACAATCAAAAGATCATCAACGTAAAGAGCTAGAAGAACGTAGCTTGAACCTTTTCCTCTGAAGAATAGACAAGGCTCGTTAATGCAAGAAATGTATCACTGAATTTTTAATTCCCGGTTTCTTGTCTGATTCCAGACTTGAGGTGCCTGCTTTAAGCCATAAAGTGATTAAGCTTATACACGAATTCGCCTTTCTTCCTTGATGCGGAATAGCTAGGTGGCTGTTTCATGTAAATTTCCTCCTTCAACACACCATTAAGAAATGCAGTCTTAACGTCCATGTGATGCATCTGCATCACGTATCTCGAAGCTAGCGCAAATACTAACCTCAAACTTGTGTATTTGATCACGAGCGAGAAAGTCTCTCCATAATCAACGCCTTCTACCTGAGTAAAACCTTTTGCTAAAAGTCTAGCTTTGAATACTCCTCCATCTTTCTTGGCAAACGCCCAACTGTAACCAATTGGCTTCATCCCTTACTCAAGGGGAAAAAGGGTAAAAGTCCCATTGTACCTGTGGCCTCCATTTCCTCGTCACAAGCACGTAGCCGCTGCTGTTTGTTCGGAGATTCTCCAGCTTGACTAAACGACTCCGGGATCTGCTCTCGGAAGCTGGTTCTTCCATTAACAAATTGCTGCGAAGCTACTAGAGCAGATCTCAAAACATCTGATCTTAAGATATCATCAGCTGCTTCCTTCAGGCTGTCATCTGGTTGATTGTGGAGTTTGTTCTTCATCTTCTCAACATAGTTATCGGTTGCATGAAAGTGCATTGACAACCTCAACATCTGTGGTAAGGGCTGGCTTTCTAACATCGATATCATTCCTTCCTCTGGAGAGGAGAACAATCCGCTTGCCTTCACGGCTACGTTCCATCAGGTGAGCAATCCGTGCCAGTCTGGTGATCCTTTGATTCGGAAACCTTTGGTCAAGGTGATCCATACCATTAGGCTCAGAAAGCGAGCTGGCGTTAGATACACGTTCAGCATCAACAGCCACACATCCCTGAACTGGAGGGAAAGAGGTCTGTTCACCATCAGCCACACATCCCTGCAATAGAGGGGACGAGGTCTGTGCTTTAGAAGATTTTGACGCATTTGTCATCAGCTTCTTCTTCCTAGGTCGTCCTCTGCCTTTAACCTCTGAGGGTGGATCTTCCTTAGACCCATCCAGCAAAACATTGGGTGGCGAGGTCGCAGCGTGTCTTCCTCTAACACCAAGATTCGGTTGTAAAACCTTTGCTGGTGGAATAGTGTCAGCCGGACCTGGCGAAATATCGCGTTTCTTGTGCCGTCCCAACGCTCTATCGATTTCACCAAACCTGCCAAAGAAGGGTTTCACAAGCTGTAAGTCGGCGTAAGCTTGCTTGTCCGTCTTCCTAGCAGCAGTAGAGGGACTCTTGATTCCTGGAAGTAAAGACAGTGGAATTTTGTTATGATTTCGGAGCTTCAACCCGCTTAAGTCGAACTCTTTAAAATAACGCCTCTCTTCAACGATTGTCACCTGGGAACTGTCAAACACGAATTCTGGATCAAAAGACACGACTCGGTGACCGAAACGAGACAAGCTTGGACCTAAGTATGCACCTTGCACGTTCGTTGCTGCAAACTTGCTCAGACGAAGTTCCTCTGGAAAAAGCGCATGAACTAAGCACCCAAAAGTGATGTGGCACAAATTTGCTTAAGTCTTTTTCCATGATTCCAGACCACTGAGCAAAGGGTACTTTCCATGCGTTTGGGAAATCTCGATTTGTGATTTCGTGATGAACACTACACACCCTCTGTCTCTCTTTCGTAATACAGTGCTTCTGTCTCCACTCGTGGTGTCAGTAAGCCCTCATCAGAAATGAAAAATAGGGATGGCCTAGTAACCCTGATTCCCTAAAATCTTCTTCAGTACTCTCTTACTCTTCATCAAGACTGCCTTTGTCATACCAGGTCAGGTCAATCAACGTCTATATTACTGCACCTCGTTGATCGAGTAATTTTAGAAAGCCCTTTGTACATGTCTCGTAGCGAATGGTACCATTCGTTCTAGCTTCAGGTCGGTGACGCGCGAGAAGTCTATACTTTCCTCATCTGTCAGGCTGCATTATGATTGCATACGCACCCATGGCGAGCCCTCATATGATGAGATTAGTTCGATCTTCGAGCAGTAATTTCTGGAGCAGACACTTTCCTTCAAAACGCCTCTACTTTTGATTGTATAGTCTGAAAGAAATGCCGTGTTTTCCAGTATTTTGATCACCATCGCAAGACTTGGGCGCAACATTGACACTTCCCGCTCCAGCGGCCCTTGCATGTTGCATTTCCGGATTTGTCACAATGCGTATGAACAATGTTGTGACAAATGGGGATAGTCATTCGTATCCTTGGCATGCATCCCCCTGAATCGTTTCGGGCCTATTAAAGAAATCCCAGCACATCAATTGATGCCACATCCAACTATTCCGATTCGCCTCGGGCCTCGAATCAAGGTTGCAAATGTTCTCTGGCAACAGAAGGAGTAGTCAGAAAGTCCGTAATATATATTGTTCCGACTCTCAGCAGTGAGATCTTGCCTGAGTATCCCGCCAGAGCAATGAGGATCTTTCGCATCCTCCTCAATCTTAGTCTCTGGCTAAATGTCACCCTAGCGTTTTCCAAACGACCGCTCAAGCCTTCCGAGGACGAATTCTACAGAATCCCTGACAATATCGCAGCATACAAAGAAGGCGAGATTGTGAGATGGAGAAACACGCCCACCAGGCTCAGAGCCATCTTGGCGCCCGTCAACATCAAAGAAGCATGGCAGTTCATGGTGAGATCGACCAATTCCCAGGGCTCACCTATTGGCATCGTGGGCACGATCATCCAGCCATACGACGCTGATCCGTCCAAGGTCCTCACGTACAGTTACTTCCAGGACTCCGCCGGCGTCGACTGTGCGCCTTCGTACTCGATCTTGTATAGAGGTGACATTGATACGCTTGGCGTGCAGCTAGAGTCGGTCACCATGAACGTGGCTCTCACCAAAGGATGGCACGTCTTGGTGGTCGACTACGAGGGACCCAACGCGGCGTTTACGGCGGGCCGGTTGGCCGGAATGGCCACGTTGGACGCGATCCGAGCCACTTTGGGCTCGCAGAAACACACGGGAATAAACCCGGATGCGCAGGTTGCGCTATGGGGGTTTTCCGGGGGCACGATCCCCCTGGCGTGGGCGGGGGTGCTCCAGCCAAACTACGCCCCGGAGCTCGAAAAGAACATTGTTGGTATTGCCATGGGAGGCATGGTGACCAACATTACGCTGGCAGTAGTGAAGCTCGACGGTTCTTTAGAGGCCGCTTTGGTGGGTGCGGGCTTATTGGGCTTGGCCACCGAGTACCCCAAGGTACAAGAAATGCTTTTTGATCTCATGGACCCGGCCCAGGTCGACCGCATCAAGAAATTGTACGGCGAGTGCCTCGTGGAAGCGTATATTACGTTTGCGTTTACGCGGTTTTTTAGTGGAAAATCGCCGGTATTCCCCGAGGGCATTGCGGTGCTTGAGCGGCCCGAAGTTCAGGAAATGTTGAAGCACAACGTACTTGGCAACATTGACGACCCCGTGCCAAAAGTTCCTCTCTTTGTGTACCACGGCGAGCCCGACCAGATCGTGCCTTTTGAGGATACTCAGAAAGTCTACGATGAGTGGTGTGCTCGGGGCATCAATTCCTTTGAGTTTGCCGTTTCCGAGACCGCGGGCCACACCATCGAGTTTTTGGAAGGTGCGGGTGCAGCGATCGAGTGGCTTTCTCGCCGGTTCGCTGGCGACAGGCCAGTAAGCGGGTGCGTGCGTACCGTGCGTAAATCGAACTTGGAGTACCCGAATTCCGACCTGTCGTACTTTGCCGTGGTGCGAACGGCGGTGCAGGTAGTATTCCAAGAGGAGTTGGGGCCGATGTTGAACGAGGGGGTCGAAATCGGGAAGTTGGGGAAAGCCATCTACGCCGTGATTACCGCGTTGATCCAGAGCCTCGGCGTGATTCCCCTCAAGCGGGACACTAGCTGGTGGTAGGCACCATGGGAGAGTGTTGGTCGATGGCCGTTCTCAGCTTGGCGATGATGGACAATTTAATGGATTGCCTGTCAGGGCTCACTGGAGGGGAGTGAGTGGGTCGTGGTCCAAGCCGTGTTTGTAGGTGTAGGCCTTAGCTCTCTCGTCCTTGTCCTTGATTAGTATATTTGAGTTTGATTTGATGGGTGGAAGGGGTAGCACTTTCCATGTGTGTTCCGGTTTAGATTCGCTGGATGTTTGAAGGTGCCCCGGATAGCTGAAAGTCCGATGGATGGAAGAGAGTCCGAGGGGCAGAGAGCCGACGAGCAGAGTGTCCGAAAGCACCGTGGAATGTCATTTATAAAGATCATAACACGTTTTCAGCACCAGTGACCTTTAGTAGCTAGGGCCATTATTTCTTGAGAAAGGTAGGTTGCAGATGCTTCACGAGTTCTTGCGGCACTTCATGGAAAGCTTTCTGTTTAAAGCTGAAGAAAGCAGAAGAGAAGAGTCCTTTGTCTGGATGACAAAAATCGGTTCAAGGAAGGTTCCTTGGTACACCACACGACACTTTGTCCGCAGTTAAAATGGTTGAGAGGAGATTCTTCGTGTCTTCTTAGATGTTCTCTCCAACACTTCAAGAGTCTATGGTGGAAAGACGCTGATGATAGCAGGTGATATGAAAGTTCGCTGATTCGTTCTGATACTGAGAAACGCATTGGACGCACGTGTGAGGGTACTCCGGAGGTGCAAGTGGAGGTGCAAGTGGAGGTGCAAGTGGAGGTGCAAGTGGAGGTGCCTAAGTTTGATGATCATGTCGAACCCACTTTACCAGGCATACCCGTGATGCCAACATCCCCCTGTCAAGGTCTAATCAGCCTGTAGCACAGTTGGGTATTGTAGACGATGAAACTAAAGACAATGAAGTATCATGCATTCGCGGACGATGTGAACATTTACCTTGGCCACGAACTGGATTATGCGAAAACAGACAGCATTATTGCTGATTTTGAAGCAGTGAGCAACAGCAAGATCAGTCTTTCTAAATCTAAACTTTGTAGGTTTAGTCTGAATTATGAAGGACTTGACCAACACATCCTACCATTCCCGCAGTCTTCGATTTGTAATCTCGAGACCAAATACTTGGGCATTCCAATAAAAGGCGTTGATTGGAAAGGCATAATCGACAATTTGCCATTTATAACATTTCAAAGAGGGTATGCTGATCTAGATCTCGTAACTCGAGCGAAAGGAACGGTGATATTTGTGAGCTCCAAAACAGTTTACAAAGATTTGGTGCAATGTATGAAACCTGAGGAAGTAACGAAAATGGACAGAGCAATTAGTCGAGTATTACGCGGTGTGGGACGAGACAAGTTATACGCTAGACCCCAGAAAGGAGGTTTTGGAGTCATGGAGATGAAAGTGCAGGTACAAGGCCATCGGGCTGCGGTGCTTGTTTGTGTCTTAAGCGACCAATCAGACTGGTACACAAAATACCTTAAAATGAAAATTCTTGTCCATATGAGAAGAACTCTCGACAAGGATCCCACAAAGGATGCTAGCAATCTAGGT
>JAKTWD010000760.1:0-22657 GCA_030581935.1 Metschnikowia corniflorae
TTAGGACTATCTTTAGCTAAGGCTTGACCTACCAACTCCGGGCTGTCCGTAGAGGCGCCCTTATTGGCCGGTCCGCACTCGGGGTCGTGCGGTGTCTTGGGGCACACACGACCCCTCGGGCTACTGCCTACCGCTGCACTACGCAGGCTACGTGCGGGCCCAGGGCCCGAGGCCCTGGTCCAGGTCTACATCATAACACGAAGACTACGCCTGAAAATGTTTTTTTATGTATGCGTATATAATGAAGCTGGTGTAATGAATAAAGAGCTCGCAAATTGGTTTATGCAATTTTACCCGTGTCAAGAGAAGAGTCGTGGCTCGCAGCATCCTTTCCGTCCTCTGAAAGGTACTCATGACTGCTCTTCAGACCCGTCTTCGCGGCGAGAACCTCGCAACACAATTGGTCGTAGTACACTTTCAATGTCTTCAAGTCGTTGATGGTCATAGAGTCGAAATCGGTAAAGTGAAACTTTGTGAGCTCACTGAACGAAGAGCTGAACAAAGACCCTTCGTTGCAGTTCGAATCGAGCGTATCCAACCGGTTCAGAGCTATGCTGTTGTTTGACCTATGACCTGCAGGAACCTCATTTGGTAGATTTTCAGGTATGTTACAAAACCACTTTTCCATCGTCTGCAAGCTGGAAGAGCGAGGGCCCAAGGGCTCTCTCGTTCCGCGCGTACCGTCATCAAACGGATCGTCTATTGTGTGCACGGAGCCCAGCGAGTTATGCGCAAAAATGGCAGCGTTGTCAGAACTGGGGGCATTCATGGTAGAATTGGTAGCAGTATTAGCGGCAGTAGTGAACTTTGTCATGAGCTCAGAGACTCCAGTGGAAAATTTGCTCGTTAATGTTGCTCTTCTCAAAGATGCGCCCGGAGCGCTCCGAAGATGATCTAAAGAGCTCGACCTGGTCCTATTCATATTGGGCGACAATCTGTCCAAAAAAGATTGGGAACGTTGACCTCGAGTTTGGTCCGGTGTGCACTCCAAGACGTCAAGCGTATCATTGTCGCCATCCGTTTCTGGAAGCTTGTTTTGGAGATGAGATCCCAGACCTATTTTGTCAAAGATACTTCTTACCCGGCCGAGCCCATATGGGTCACCCGGATTGTGGAACTGCTTAAGCGAGGTCTCGAAGTCTGTCGCCATTATGTTAGCACTTTTATCAGCAAGATAGTCATTGTTATTGCCTGAATTGGATCTCGACCGATTCACAGAATGAGACACCACACTAGAGATAGTGTTGAACAAGGAGCTCGAGCGCGATCTACTGGTGTGGTCAAGCTCTTCTTGGAGGAGTTTGTCGAGCTCCTTGGAACTGCTTGATTTCACTTGATCCTCTTGTTTTCGCACTATGTCATGCAACGATAATTGCGAAAGCTCGTTCTCGAGAATGTCTTCTGGAATAGTGGTATCTCGAGGAGCGATGCCGACAATGGGCGTGTCCAGTAAAAAATACAAAATGGCCTCGCAGTTGGTAAGACTAAACTGGAGTTCGCCCTGGTTCAAGTATTTGGTCTGGATGAAGCTGAGCAAAGCTCGATCGGAAGAGAATTCAGGAACAGCTTGCAAAACATCTTCACCGGTATCCGCTGTAGGATCATGCTCGACTAGATTTAGTAAGCTCGCGAGAGATTTTTCCTGTCCCTTCTTCGATGCAGCCGCTCGTCTGTCCATAGGATTGTAACCAAATAATGTGCTATTGAGTGTGAACCTTAGAGGATTAATTCTTTCGAAATCCAACGGTTTCCAAAACGTCTTAACAAATATGAGATAGAGGTAAAGGTCGTAAGAGTCCTCCTCGAACTCTAATGGCGAGTAATTGATGATGACATAGATAAGCGCAGGTAATAATTGGTCATTACTCATCTTAGCGATATCGACGCCGTCACCGGCTGCACAAAGCCGTAAAACTAGAGATTGAATAGCCACAATCTCGGTGAGTTTAGATGCTGGAGTTTGTGCCTCGGCTAAGCGCCGGAATGCGAGACTTATTTCAGATGAAAGCGGATTTTCATGGGATTCGAGCGACAGCAAAGCCTCCTGAAACACCGAGGAAGAATCTTCCAGGCTTCCCGTTTCGAGGAACGATTTAACTGGCAAATTCAACCGCCGTAGTATCCGGACTTTTTCCGATAACAACGCCTGGACTTGCAAGTCCCTCAGATCAAAACGAAGCACCTTCTCATATAGCGACGCCGACTCCGGAGAACTCGTGTAAGTGTAGAGTTTCAAATGGGCTAGCTCGATGGTCTTGATAATGGTCAAAAACTTGTAGAACCCAAATATCCGTAGTTGGTACAATGCATTAGGATCAGATCGCTGCGAAAGCTTGACGGAGGATGTGGAGTAGTTTGCTATGGCATTCAAATAATCAAACGTCTTGGGGTCCAGCTTGAAGACCTGCAGCTTTTTGAGAAGCTGTCTCTTGTTTGTGTTCAGCTGTGTATAGATGTAGAAAACAAGCGAGTTCAAGTCCTCGTCAAACGCATCAAAGAGGGTTTTCAACTCGCTCAAACTGAGTGGATTTTGATACCGCGGCTCACCCAAGTGGTTGAGAAAAGCCGACACCAAACCAGCCACTTTCGGGTGAATATCACTCTCTGTGAGCTGATTCACCTCGGCTATCAAATCTTGCAACAAGGATGTCAGAGGCATGCTTGACCAAACTGATTGAAATTGAGCCAGGATATATAACGATATATATAGCGAAGAGCTTCTAATTAAACCCCAAAATTGTAGATCTATATCGTGTGGTTCTGGGTGTCCCACTTTGTGACAATTTGTGAAGAAGTCACGTAAAGAGCCCGGTCCGGAGATGTGGGAGATGGGGTAAAATGGTGGGTTCCGGTTGCTCACGGAAGCCTAAGGGATATTGCCAGAAAGGAAAGTCTTGTGCATGCAGAGTCCATAAGACACACCACCCAAAAGCCACCTTTGCGGGTCTATTTATGTATAATGGGAGGGCGGTTCTAAAGTAGGAATGAGACGTAAAATTTTAAAAGCCGGTTACTAAAGGCTAAAGCCGGGGTGTGGTACAGTATTCGCGTCGAGGCGTATAGTGCCATATGTTTAGCAGGGGCGATCTGGAGCGGGCCGCGATAAGATTCTGGGGCTGTGGCAATAACTAGGGCAGATCTACTGAGGGCGTGGTGTTTCGCGGTGGCAGCAGCCAGGAGAGAGCCAATGAGCAAGACGCGTTTATGGTTGCGAGCTTCATGGTCTATAAATAAAAAATAAAAAATAAAAAATAAGATATGGTAGTAGTCAAGAAGTAAAATTACAAAAAGAATGTTTTGACGGGAATTTAGCGAGAAGGATGTTTGGAGCTTTCGTTTCGTCGAGATGTGGATAAGGATGTGGGTATGTTAGGAGAGAAAGGCGCTACTGCAGCAGCAGCACCCACGACCTAACGCATTTCACGCGAGTTGGCATATTATTCAAAATTCACTCTTTTGATGAGCTCAGAGAATCTTGAGTGTGCGGAAAACAAGAGATTTGTTCATATTGAAGGCATTTCTCATGAACCATGCAAACACGGGAGCTTCTCTTGTTGCATCTGAAAAGCCTGTGTCTTCACCACTGTAAGTATGAGTAGATCCTCAGATTATAAAACGTGAAAGGCACAGCAACTTCAGCTAAATTCACCAAGCGCCTGCCTCATACACTGTTATTAGCTCACACATTTTTGAACCCTTCATCCCAAATGATGATCAACCGCGCTCTCGTTGGGGTGTACCCCAGTAGACCCCTCGACAAGATCTACAAATTGAGTACCCTCGTCGACCACTTCGTTTTCTTCGATCCCATGTTCTGTCTCAATTGTTGTAGCAGCCTGAGCACCCCTTGCGCTCGCTTGCTCCTTCAAAAGTGCGTTGATTGTGAAATAATACCATGGCGGTGTCACAACACGTCTCCAAAATCCGGGCAAGCTGAGAAATACAGCACGAGGAGTTTTAAAGCATGCGTACGATTCGCTCCATTCTTCTGAATTAGACGTGGAAAATCCACTATAGACATCAGATAAGTAGAAGAAGTGGATGAACCACCACGCGTGTCCCACGGAATACACTAGCAACGTTTGTTTAACAAGATTGGAGGTAGCTATGCTTTTGAAAGCAAGATGAGAATTTTTGGGAAACACCTTTGCAAAAGCCTTGTACTCGTCGGAGAAGAGGAACTCCAAAAAATGAGTGAGGAAAGGAGCGTATTTCGCTTTTATGCTTATCCCCATGATCTGAATATACTCGTCTGGCGTATTTCTGCAAAGCACGTACAAAAGAGTCTTCTCGAGGGCCGGACCCAAAAGAAAGAAACTTCCGGCAATGTCGTACCACCGAGACAAAATGAGTATGGTGGCCACGATCGAGGTTGCGATTTCAGCCACAAAGTAGGCGAAATCCCTTGTTTTTTGAGCCTCTGTGATCTCGCGAAGTTTCCTCTTCAGCTCCTTGTCTAGACTACAGATCCAATCCTGGGGCATGTGCTCTAACCTGAAAATATAGTCGTTTTCTAGCGTGTTATTTGTGCGGGCGATTATGAATAAATATTGTAGTAGCGTGAAATGTAGCGGCCCAAAAAAGCAGAACCCCGTTATGAGCCGCCAGGGCTCGGTGAAGATTCTTGAGGGAAAGAAAATCAACTTGGTTATCCCCACCATATCCATTGACGTTGCGACCGCCAACGCAACTATGCCAAACACCCATGTTTTTGTGACAGGAAGGAGGGGGATTGCGAGCGGATTGAGCCTGTCCATTGCTTTAGTGCTGGGACTTATTATGTGGGGATCGATCAATGGCTGAAATGTCGCTATAAATTTCAATGAGTTGAAGTGAGGCAGGTAGATTTGATCGCCAATTGGTTTCTATGCACCGAGGTATAGGTGGAGATCTGATTTAAAAAAATGCACAATCTTGTTTGATAGTTATCAGTTTCCTCCAAATGAAGATAAAATCAGTGGCTTGGTTTTGTCTTTTATGTGTGCATCAGATCCCCATATAAGCCAGTGTACGTGGCACCAAAACGGTATGGTAGGTTTCGCGCATGTTGGCAGACGGGCCGAGAGGACTGAGGAATCCTGCTTCAGTTAGTACAAAACCTAGCAAATACAGAAGGGCTTGCGATAATGAAAAAAAAGTCTTTTAGATGAAATTGGGTTCCTGTGAGAAAATTAAGTCCAATTCTCACATCCCAATTTGCTGGTCTTTCGCTTCTTTCAGATGACTTGAACAATGCCTTCACAGCAGGGTGACTGGCTAGCGCATGACCAATAGACAATAGAATAATTAGTATTGTTTTCAATGAGCCAAAATAGGCTACTTGCTGCTCAAAATAGACGTTCACCAGGCAAAAGTATTTTCGCTTATTTCTTACTACCCCTGACTATTTTCTGCTTAAAATGCGACGTCTTGAACAGGTTTTTTAGCATTCTGCTTTTCTTATCAAGCTTGCATCGCTCTCGCTCCTACGATCTCACGCGCACTAACCCACCGGCTTATGATGAGACCTTTAAATGCCATTGGCATGACCTTCACGCCCGATATCGAGCGTGTCATTGGTAACATTCACAAGCCTGTTCCCAGCCAGACGCTCACTGCGCCGTTCGACTATCTCCAATTGCTTCCAAGTAATAACAATCGCATCAGAAGCAAGTTTTTGACTGGGTTCAACGAACGGTTCTTCCACATTTTAAATGAAGAATTGATAGCCGAAATCGGGGCGATTATTGAGACCTTCCATGGCGCCTCACTTCTAATTGACGATATTGAGGATGCGTCGACGTTTCGCCGAGGAAAGCCTTGTGCCCACATCAAATTTGGCATGCCTGCGACGCTTAATGCTGGCAATATGATGTATTTTGTCGCCATCCAGAGGGCCTTTTCCACCCTCCCGGCGTTCATTCCTCAAAACTCTATGGGCCAGCAAGATACAACGCTATTCAAGAGTCGGTTGCTGGATGTATTCATGGAGGAAATGATCAATCTACATTGCGGGCAAGGCTATGATATATACTGGAGAGATGATTTTTCCGATGTCTTGCAGTCAGGCCTCCCGAGCATAGAAGAATATTTGGAGGTGGCCATGCACAAAACCGGCGGCTTGTTCCGGTTAGCCGTGCGGACCTTGGAACTTTTCGCGTCTAAAAAGCCATCACAACTGCAATCACAGGACTTGATCAAGCTCGCAAATCTTCTCGGTATCATATACCAGATCCGTGACGACTACTTGAACTTGGTCGACGAGCGATATGCCGAAATGAAAGGCGTAGCAAGCGAAGACTTGATCGAGGGCAAGTTATCTCTCCCAATCCTTTATGCACTCCTCGAACAGGATAATAATTCGGTCCTACACCGGCTTTACACGGAAACAGGCTCGCCCGATGAGCGACGAGCCGATGTTGTGAGATTGGAAAAGGTACGGCGATTCATTGCAGACTCAGGTGCTTTGCATTATTCGTATTCCCTATTGCAACAGTATATTGAAAAAGCAAAAGCACTCGTTGGAGCCAGAGACGACAGCTCTCTGAAGACGTTACTTGAACTTTTTGCTAAACTTTCACAGGTTTGCAAGCCTCTGGGTCAGGAGGAAGGAGGCCCACGATGATGTGCTTGGTGATGTGATTGGGGCTAAACTAAGGCAAAATCATAAGGTAATTTGAAAATGGTTGAAAGCACTTCACTATATCAAAGGGGCGTCTTTGACATGTGGCTCTGTGAAAGTTTGCCCTAACTGCCTGAAGTACAAGTCTATGTCGCTTCCAAGAAAGGACCCGGGCTGAAAAGGCATTATTTTGTCAGCCTCATAATCAAATTGGAAACGCTGGTGTTCCTTCTCGATATTTTTCGGGAGGATCCCCAACCGCAAACCGAAGTCAAGCTGGTCGGTGTTACGGCGCACGAGCTCGATCATTTGCTCGTAGTTCGTTTCGACCTGCAAGTTGTGCTCGAAAGTAGTGGCGCGCGAGAGGATCTTCAGCACGTTTCCTATCGAACAAGACGACTTTTGAGGTTTTGTGAGCTTTGTTAAAATTTGACTAGCATGCATCGTGCTTCTGAAATGCGTTGTCGCGGTGCTTTGTTTCATGCTTGGGCGCAGCAGGCGCAGATTTCCCAAAAAAGACGGTTTTTGTGAGAAAATCCTATTCTTCATGTCCGCAAGAGCTTTTCTTCTCTCGGCCAAAGAAGGCATTTCGCTTTTTTGTCTGGAGGTTGAATCACGCAGTATGCTCTTATTGCTCTTTCGCGAACGTTTAGACCTGACAGTCTTGGCCCGCTGCGTGGGGATGTCGTTCGCATGATCGATTTTTTTGACTAAGGCCTTGTACTGCTGGATATCCTCGAGAATCTGTGTTTCCGGTCTCACTTTAACCGGCATTGTGGCATTAGGTGGTGGTTATGTAAGTAGCTTCCAAGGCAAGCGAGCCGAGAATTTACGAAATCCATCGCTCCATGCGCGGCCCATCGGCCGCATCGCGTTGCCGATATCGCAGCGATAACTGATAAAATAATAAAAAACATTTACGATATCGCACTTAAATCACTGCCAGTTGTTTTTGAGATGTTGTACTTGATTGGGCTTGGTCTTTCGCATGAGACAGACATCACTGTCAGGGGTCTTGAAACTGTGAAGAGATGCAAGAGGGTGTATCTCGAGGCGTATACATCTATACTCATGGCTGCGGACGTGTCTAGCTTAGAAAAATTTTATGGCAAGGAGGTGATTCTCGCCGACCGTGAGCTCGTTGAAACCGGCGCAGACCAAATTTTGGAAGGTGCCGAAACTGACGACGTGGCTTTTTTGGTCGTGGGCGACGTGTTTGGCGCTACTACCCATACAGATTTAGTGCTTCGGGCCAAAGAATTAGGAATTGCGTATGAATCGATTCACAACGCAAGTATCATGAACGCCGTGGGGGCGTGCGGCTTACAATTGTACCAGTTTGGCCAAACTGTTAGTCTTGTGTTTTTCACTGACTCGTGGAAACCGGACTCCTTCTATGCCAAGGTGTTGGAGAACCGTAAGATTGGGTTGCACACGTTGTTGCTTTTGGACATCAAAGTGAAGGAGCAAAGTATCGAGAACATGGCCCGCGGAAGACTTATTTACGAGCCCCCTAGATACATGGACATCGCTACTGCCGCGCAGCAGCTTCTAGAGATCGAGGAGAGCAGGCAGGAAAAGGCTTACACCCCGAAAACTCCGTGTGTTGCGGTATCTCGTCTTGGGTCGCCTGCTCAAAAGTTTAAGGCAGGGTCATTGGAGGAAATGGCCAACTATGACGCCGGAGAGCCCTTGCACTCTTTGGTGATGTTGGGGAGACAGGTGCATGACCTCGAGTTGGACTACTTGTGCCAGTTTGTTGAGGATAGGGATGCGTTTAGAAAATTGGTGGGCCTTGACCAGGAGCACTTCAAGCCACCAGCATGGGTTCCACCGGAGGAGGACAACATGAGCGATTAGTCGTGTTGTGTGTAAGTAACATAAGTAATATGTAAGACAAGGAACAGGTACAGACGCTCTTATATAGGTAAAGTGAAGGGCACAAGTACTGCATCAATGTTCGATAAGTTGGCAAATCTGTTTAATTGAGAATTTGGCCTTTCAGCTGACTGGGAAATGGACATTTGGCCTTTCAGCTGACTGGGAAATGGATATTTGGCCTTTCAGCTGACTGGTAAATGACGATTAGGTGCGATAAGAACCCATGAGATCCCTAGCATATCCCCGTTCGAGGCGCTAGTGAAAGACATAATAAGTCCCGGTCAAAGAGTTCTCACTGTCGCTAGACACGAAATTGGCTTATTTGATAGTATTGAGGATCAGACGATATTCACGATGACCTTCCCAGAGGCTTTGTTGGACTGGAGTCGGTCAACTGCTTTTTGCGTCTCGGTCATAGAATACTCGCTGTCGACAAACACCTTGATTTTCCCGTCTGCCAAGTGCTTGGCACACTTGTCGGGCCAGGATCCGCCCTGATCTATGAGTGATTGACTGTAGTAGTAAGGGATCAAGCCCAACTTGTTTTTGATCATCTTCAACCCCACACCCACATTGCCAAACACGAGCCCCAACATCGACGCGGTCTCAAAGTTGGCCTTGTTGTCGCCCACAATAGTCACGTATGACCCAAACTCCGAGCGGGGCTTGAGGATGTTTGAGATCTGTGGGAAGAGATCGGAGTTACCGCAGCAATCGAAAATAACATCGAACTTCCCTGATTCCTTGACAAACTCAAGAGCGGGGTTCAAAATTGATTTTTGCTTCGTGTAGTCGATGACTGCTGTCGCGCCCAACTCGCGGGCGGTCTCCTCGGTTCTAGACGAACAGGTCACTACGATATCCTTTGCTCCGTATACTTTCAGTGCAAGCTGGACAGCGTATCTGCCCACCGCCGTACCCGCGCCCAAAATCAAGACCTTATTGAATGAGTTTCCCTCGGCTACATCGTCGAAAATTGTTTGCGCCGTTCCGAACACCAACGGGTAAGCTGCGCCTTCCTGATAGGACAAAGCTTCCAGCAATTTACGAGCGTTTGACCCATCCTTGTTCTTTGGGTTTATCAAGATGTATTCTGAAATCGTGCCGGGGCCGAAAAAATTCTGGTACAACCCAGCAATTCTCTCCCCGACCGCAAACCCGGTGGATGCAGCAGCACCCGAGCCAATGGCAACAATATCGCCAGAGTAGTCCATCCCAAAGCCTTTATCACCTCTGAAAAGCCAAGGCGAGAAACTGTTCTTGATGATAAGATCGACCGGATTGAGCGCCGCGGCGTGGATCTTGACCAATATGTCGTCTTCCGAAGGAAGCGTGTATTTTCCACCCTCCACAGAAACTGGAAGAGAGTCTTCGACAACGGGAAACCCCAGGGTTCTGTTTTTGTACTTCACAGCTTTGAACTTGAGCATTTTTAGTCAAATGTGACGATTTGAATTGCCAAATTTGCGTCTGATGAGGATTCGAACAAGCTTTTGTAAAAAGGGAGTGGCGCCGTCAAAGGCAAACCCCAAGTGGTTACGGTACCCTGAGGCCTGTGCAAGCAAACACGATTGCGGCTGTACTTTAAAAACGAAGTTCAGGAGAGATAACCACGACTGTCGCCCTTGAAAAATTTTATTTCTATGACTGATCTAGATGTATCTATCGACGTCATACTCTAGTTTTTTCCGATGGTAAAGAAGGAAAAATCAGGTACTTGTCGCCAGAATTGGGCTAACATCTGCGCGGCCTTAGAACTTGGACGTGGACGGAGCGCGGAACCGAGAGAAGTTCCGACTTCATCCTCACCCACCTTAGTTTCGTCCATGGTTCTCTGGATCCTCCTCGAAAGAGTACTCACATGATTTTCTACATCACAAACGTCGGAAGCGTACTGAGAAAATTTATCGGAGCGAGAAAGTCATTTAGCCATTGATGCAAAAAAAACGCGATAAGAACACATCTCTCCAAGACCGTTGGCATGGAAAGTTAATTTGGCTGGAAGCAGCAAGAACAGCCAGATATTGACTACAATTGAAGACGATACGTTAACCAAATGGGTGATCTTTTTCATCGGTGTGGCTCCTACGCACGGAGTGACACGAAATACGGCGAACCAGGTCTTCGCCGCTCGCCGAATGACACCCCCTGTCGACCCTAGCAAGAATTGGCATCCACATCACTTAAAGCGTGCAATAGAACTTAAAATCAAGCTTGCAAAGACCCGGGATTATGTAAGAAGCTATTGTGATACCCCGGAAAAGTTCACAAATTGGTTCGATAGTGCAGGAAGATGTACAACGTTGACGAGGATGATTCTGCTACTGGAGTCCTGGCAACGACTAAGTTTTTACAGAAACCGATTTCTGCGTTTATACAGATATTAAACAACCCGGAAATTGTGAGAGGGTCAGTGAAAACGAGAGTGTACGTCGCACATGCTCTTTTAATCTCCGCAGGTGCTCGCACATGAAGCGACTCGCGAGCGCACCGCACACGTGAGTTTAGAATAAAGAAAGTCACAGCCCGATAGACACTTCATTCTTAAACGTGACCCTTTGTCGAGGAGGTCGAAAACATGATTTTATTGACAGATATACAGCGGGAAAGCCAAAACAACGAATCTGGCGCGAATCCAAGCAGTGGATCACCAAGGCGAAAACGCCGACCCTATCTGTGTGGGAAATGTGGCTTTTCTGGATGTACTTCTAAAAAGAATCCTCTAACAACTGAATAATTTTCTATGTAAATAAACCCTATGCTTTCCATGTTTCTCGAGATTTGAGGTTGCACCCAAAACCAAGCGCCGCGGTGGCCGAGCGGGCGGGTGGCCGAGCTCGGTATGGAATACTGTGAGCCCGGTCCAAATCAAAGTGCTTTTTGACTTTCGGCCCCGCGTTTATTACATCGGCCGACACCACCAGTTGAGCATTTAAACCGGATCGGGAACCCGCAAGGCTTTTACGATTGGTACCGTTCAGCTCTTAAGTTCGAGAGCCACACTTTTCGTATAAATAGCTTTTTTTTAACTCCAAGCCACAAAGTCAGAATACTCAGCCTTTTTCATGAAATTTGTGAAAAAGATGTTGTGAAACCAGCCAAAGTCTGCGAGCAATAAACTATGTATTCATACACTAATCGGCCAAGCCAGAACTTCCTTCAAGGCGGCGCTAGTGCGCATTATGACAAATCACTGTGTCATGACAAATTGGAGGCCAAGATTGGTTTTGTGAAATTTGACCTCAATGTTTCCTTTCGAATGAGAGCTTCACACGCAATCAGATTTCAGATCCCCGTTAATGAATATGGTATTTTCGTCGCGAGATATAACCCCTCGTACCATCATAGTATTAGAATCAACATTCCGTGCCTTTCTGGCGATCATACTGGAGAAAACGTGCTCGAAACGATAAAGCAATCAAAATGGCTCATTTAAAACATGAGATTGCATGAAACAGCTCGTGACCGCTAGTTACGTGCAAAAATGGTTTTATTATCGATTCTTTTCAACTACTGGCTGCGAAAGCTCCTCGGAGTCGAGCACTTTCAACATTTCCAGCCAAAAGTTAGAGTGCGAGCGTTTTGCTCGTACCAATTCGAGAAACTTTATAGACTCGATCACTTCACGAATTTGCCGAATACAGAGCCATCATTCTATTTCGCAATCATTGGCTGGCGCATATTTATTGATGAGCTTTCGACATCAACTACCTGTCTGGTACTTACTGTGTAAGCTCAAGATTCCTTCACAAATTACCCTGGGTAATCATTGTTGATAAGCGGAATCACACAAACTTCCTACATCATTCGCTGCAATCCATATGAAGATATATCAGCTCTCATCGATGAGCGTATATTACTCAAGCCGCGATTGGCTGGTTTTTTTTCGCAGGGCCCGAACGGCTTCTCGTCTGAGGGTTTATATGCACATTATCACCTCTATTCACAGCTCATGATAACAACCACCTATCATTTTATTTCGAGCGCAAATGGTGTCAGCAGCGGGGGTAGTGTGGGGAATTTTGGCGATATTGGCCCATTCCGGTCAAGCCTGGGCCTCGCCCGGAGATAACTTAGATGAATTTGGCGACTGTATGTTTCAATGCCAGCAGATTGCTTGCTACAATAATCCGTATTATTTAATGCAAGAGCAATACCGCGAAGCTTTGGAAAGAAAGAACTACGAGTTCAAGAGGTACGAACCCACCTGGCATTTCACCTCGGATCTCTCCCCCATAATGAGAGGACTCTTGTGGAATTGCAAGTCTAACTGCGATTACCAATGCCAGCGAATCATCACTAAAGAACGTAAACAAAGAGGTGAGAAAGTGTATCAATTTCACGGAAAGTGGCCATTTCTTCGAATTTTCGGCATCCAGGAATTTGTATCTGCTCTTTTCTCCGTGGCCAACTTCGTGCCTCACTACATTGGGTATCGCAAAGTGAATCAGCTAATGCGGACCAATCCTCGCGAAAAATCGATTTTGAATCCCATGTTGCGCAACATCAAGTTTGTTGCCTTGGTGACCATGTGCGCGTGGATCAGCTCGACGATCTTCCATATCCGAGACTTTGACTTCACCGAAAAACTAGACTATTATTTTGCCGGTCTCACCATTCTTGGAAGCTTTTACGCAATTGGGCACCGCTACATGAAGTTGTACCTTTCTTCTCGGAGAGTATACGCGTGGATATGGAAATTGCTATGCTTCGGCGCCTATTCGAGTCATATTTATCGCCTTGTCACCGACTGGCTGTACACCTACAACATGAGAGCGAATATCACTGTCGGTCTCTTACAAAACGTTTTCTGGGGCCTTGCGTGCTTTTCTTTGTATACCACCTTCTACGAGCGCGAGGTTGGCGAGGGGAAAGCGGTTGATTTGTCGCATTTGAACTATATCCGGCCAAACAGAATAATTCTCAGGTCGTTTTTTGCCAAATCGGTCAAGCTTTACTCGTTGTACCCTTTGCTTCTATGTGGAATTGTACTTCTAGGCACGTCTCTCGAGATTTTCGACTTTCCACCCATTATTTTCGACTTGGTCGACGCGCACTCTTTGTGGCATTTGGTGACGGTGTTCCCGGCGTTTCTCGGGTGGTACGATTGGATGTTGTGGGACGTGAACGAGAACGTGTGGAGTGAAATGGACACTATTGCCCAGAAAAAGGAGCAGTGACTTCATTTGAGCATTTCAGAGGCACCCTATACTGGTTATTTGACCTCTTTATTCGAGTATTCGAAAAGACATTGCGAGCATAATGCGCTCGAGAAGCGGGCTTCATGGGTACAACGTGGTCTTTTGATTTCAGGTAATAGTATGTTCCTGCTTGCGGGAATCATGAACTCGAGAAGCCCCTTTGATAGAAATGTAAATGATATTGAAAAGGACACACAAAAAAGAGGTTCCTTCTTTCACGCAACCGAAAAAAATCTGACCGGAAAGCCCTTACTGTTTCGAAATCCACGACGGCTCCCAGAACTGACTCACACCCCCCGGACCTTGTGTATCGATCCATAGGAAGCCGTTCATGATCATATCGTCTACAATAGTGCGCGAACGCACTTTGTCCCATCCGTAGTTGTCGCGTAGCAAACGATAGGTCACAAAACCGCCCATGAAGTCACATAGCTCATAGACTTTTTTTTGGTCGTTAGATATTGTTTCCGCTCCTGTGGGACCCAAAAACCTGATCCAGGCCTTGTTGCTGATGGTGGTGATTTCGTATCCCTTGCCTAAAGAGACCAAGGATTCCAAAGCTTTTTGGAAGTCTGTCTCAGAAACCTCTAGAGGTACACTAATCGATTCCTTAAGTCGCGAATGTAGCTCTTTGGACGAGATCAATCCACCGTTTATGAATCTGGTTTCCTGGCAGATTTCTACCATACGCACAGCAAGACTGACATGGTAGCTTTCCGGGCTTTTGGCTTTCGACTTGGCCAACATCAAAAGTTCCAATGGATCGACGCCAATCTGAGCACATATGAGAGTAAACTTGTGTCTGAACTCGGAGTTATCACGGATCGCGTCTCCATGATCCACGGCAAAATTAACTAGCGCTGATTGAAATACAGAAAGTTGAACAGATAGCTTATTTGCATGGCTTTCGTTGAGTGTTTTTCCTAGTAGCTGGAATGCGTCGCGTTCTGATGTCATTGATGGATAGATCAGGTGGAGTTGTAGGCAAAGCGCGGTGGTTGAAAGAAAAAAAGCAGAGCTTGTGGATAGTAAGCTTGTGTTGGAACTTGTGACAACTCTTGTGTTAAGTGCGTTCTCACGGGCCTCAACGGGATCAGTGTTTATAGATAGTTCAGCTGTCTTGGTCTGATCAGCCTAGTCTATTTTTTGGATTGTAATTCTGCCGAAGAGGAAAACTATGTACCACGCCTCATCCGCAAATTTCTCTTGCTCCCGGATGCTCGCGGTCGTGCACTGTGACCACGTGCTCGAAGGTTCCGATAAACCAACAGCTTGAGAGAAAGGAGGAAAGATTACACATCAGAAAAATTGAGATAGTAATTTCTAGTAACAACAATTATGGTGTTTGTTCTTTTTTCTCATCCTTGGCCGCTAAGGGGATAAACTCCCGCTGAGACAGATAAAATTCTTCCATCAGCCGAGCAGGTCTCACATGGTCACGTGACTACATGTCGAATCCTGCTGCAAGCGTAGTCTTGACTCTCATAGTCACTTTGGAATCATTTCCTGGAAAGCAGATTAGCTTCACAGTATTCTTACGTTGATAGAAGCTTCCTTGCTTTTGATTTCCCCGCTGATGCAAGTATAAGCACGCACAGTGCTCTCATGCTTCGAGAAAGTGAAGCTCTTCCTCAAATTTGTCAAAGTACTTTTTGCACTTCCAAACCATGCAATAACCTGAGGGCAGTTTTCACAATTGGTAGCAGCCTGTAATTTCAAAGCATCAACTTAATCACATTTGATCACATGCACCAAACATAGGTTCGCTGATATTATCACGTGAGAGTATCGGGACTAGCCCTCAAATTTAGCAATTAGGTTGTGTCGTAAAACCAGACATTGACTTGCTTAAATCGGTTTTTTTGTACACGACAAGTAGATTCCATTCAGTGAGCTCAGGATAAAATTGAGCTAAATTTTTGAAGAATTTTATTTCTTTTATACTGTGACCCCAGGAACTCTTGATGATAGATGATTATGAACTTCGTTTAATTCGCGGATCCCGATAGCACCGGGAGCAAAAACAGCTCTTAAAAATCGAAATAAGTGAAACGTCTGCTTCTCCATTTGATAATATATCGATTAGCATTTAGAAACCCAGATTTGAGCTAAAAATAGAAAAAATTCAGTCTCATTTTGCAAGTGACGAGAATTGAGTGCATGTTTGCAACCGCGGCTTGAGGTGAGAGCATTTTGCGCTCAGTGGCTCACTGCCGTTGTGTGAATGATCGAGAGTCTGACATTGGAGAGAAAGACAAAAATGCCCTGACACAAATGTGCGTCCCCTTAATGTTTATTCTGACAAAGCAGTCCTTTGTTTTTCTAGATCTCCAAAGCAGAAATTCCACTGTGTTACTCCTAGTGTTCTAATTTGAAAAGATCAACAGCGGTCGAATATTCGTATTAATGGACTGATAATACGGCCACTTGGTCTTCACCATTATAGTCCTGAACCAGTCAAGATCATTCCAAAGTTCCCACCATCAATCTCACGGGTTTATACTTTTATATCACTGTCAGGTAGGACTTAACCACACGCGGCATTCTGCTATATTCCAAAGTCGCCGCGTCGCATTCGTCGCGACGCATTCGTCGCGACGCATTCGCCGCTTCCGCACACCTCACCTATATAAGCGCCAGTCTCCCACGTTGGGGATATTGGAGCCTTTTTGCCTGGATCCTTTGTTTAGTAGTTTCACTGTCGCACATAGTTTTATCGTATCAAGTTTCATCTATCGCTCTTTAGCTTACACCGCTCAGATAACTCTGACAATCACGATGTAAAATGATTGAGTTTTATCGCGTGGCTCAGCTTCCGTGGCAGACGTTTGCATCGAGTACGAAGGACGCCCATAGTAAGCAACAAAAATTGATTCTCAAGGAAGACTTCTCATAAAGAAATTTCTTTTATTCTCAGCTCGAGAGATATTCGAGTTTCTATGCTAAACTGGCGATTTCTTGGTCAAATTAGCACACGTCACACGTGACTTGACCTAGATTACGAGCGCCCGCCTCGGTCACGTGCTCTCCCCACTACAGAGTCAAGTCTTGGTCATCTCTGCCGCCTACCACCACCAACCATGCCTCAATACCTGAACCCAGCACCAGATGTCGTGGCTTCCAAAATCTTTTCTGTTTTTGGGTAGCAATCAAACTTCAACACAAACTCCCCTACGCATCTTGGGCCAGATCTTGCTTTTGCAGGCCTTATATTACTTGATCGCCTTCGTGTCCTTTTCTCTACTAGCTCAACTTGATGGGAATTTATTCAAAATGGACTGGGTGCTTTCATGGAAATTGATTGAAGCCAGTAATACCTTGGGGCTTACTCTCTTTTTTCTTTGGCTTTTTGACTCCCTTCTTTGTGTATTGTTTGTCTCAATCATCGTCGGAAGATCTAAGCTTGCGTGGGACTTTGCGGTGACCGTTCATGTCATAAATCTTGTGGTGGTGTGGCTATATACCGGTAAATTCCCATCATCGATGTTATGGTGGTGCTTACAGATCTTGTCAGGGGTGATCTTGGTGACTCTTTCAACGTATTTTACCCGATGGAACGAACTACGCACAACTTTTTTCGAAGAGATGCTTGAGAATGGAGGGGGGAGAGCTTCTCGGGACTCTATACCCATGAAAAATTTGAACAGATTGGGCGAGAGTTGATCTGGTATAGTTACTATTATTTGTTTTGCTGAAAAGGTGTATTTTAATAATGTCATGTTGAGGAGCATATATCTAGGCTTGGGCGGTTCTCAAACATGCTCTATGAGCATATTGTGCCATGATTCAAAGGCTTCTCCCATATGCTTGTGCCTCTGATCCGTCACATTCGCAAAAGCCACCTCACATAGTGATGCCACTGCAAAACGAGAGTGTTTCCGTTCGTGTCGCCACTCATTATGACTTCACAAATTCATTGAAATATTTTCATTAGTTAGTACCAGGATATTCTTTGCTCATAGATCAATCCCATGTGGTTGAACCCGTGATTTCAACACAAATTGTTGACCAAGATTAGTGTGAAAAATTGAAGGATGGGAAGCCTCATGCTTGCCAGTTGGAAGCTACTGCAACAGCTGACATATGTATCAATACGCATTCACAAAAATACTACAGCTTTTGTGAATACTATTCGAACTTACTATTGTATGCCCAATGGTAAATAGTATATTACTTCACGCCCACTGGTATGAAAGTGACCAATCTTTGACCGTGTATGCTTTTGATACGCCATAGCACACTCCAAGTTCAAAAGCCAAGCTTTTAAAAGATTGCGATGATCACAAATGATAAACTGTTCATAGGAGTTCGAGCAAATCTTGATTCTCTGAGATTCTCATGTAGATAGCTGCAATAATATCATTTGTTATCCAAGTTGCTTTCTCGTGCTCTTTATCAACAGTTTCTGGCTGATGAAGCCGAAGCCGAAATCTGTAAGTACAGGCTGAGTACTGTGAGGACTAGCAGTTGCGGGATTCATCGTCAATGTAGTGCGAGAGCTTTAAGTACGTTGAGCACTCACTAAATCTAAAGAGATTGAGAATGAGCTAGAGGAGCACAGACCATTGGATAATGGCTTTAGTTGTGATATCTATCGTTAAAAAAATTGACCAGACCTTCGTTGCACCACATTACAATGCTCTCACATAGATAACACGAGTGCCATCGTGTGCTGAGGTCAGGCGAGCATTTTGTGCCACATCCTTTGACCGTTACGGCTTACCAAGGCTGAGACGACAAAACTCACTCCATTTATTCTGCGGAACTTGAAACTCCAGAATCACTATTGTAAGTGTACTTTTGAACTAACCTTTATTACTTTAATTAATGGACAATAGACGGTCTCGAGTAATCTCCAGGCTCTGCCAAGCACTTCTTCGATTTTTCTATGTAGGAAATTGAAATATTTCGACTTACACAGGCGCATTTGACTATTTTCTCGGTACACACAAGCTTGGGATACAACACTCGTACGTGAGTATACCGGGAGTCTGCACCGAAGGTACTCAATAGATTGTGAAATTTGACTACTGTGCTGATTCCAGAATTAGAAACAAAAAGCTCACTAGTGAAAATGATAACTCAGTACGCCCAGGAGGTATCGGCACTAGAGATTTCCGAAACGAGGCACGTCAAATCCAATTTTGACACAAAATTTGTGTACTGTAACTCGATCCTGGATGAACTACACGTAAAATCTTCTGAGATTTATGATCTAGTAACTATACCGCTCTTGAACTGAATTTGATCAACGTGGCATAAAGATTGATGATACCCATCACTTCGTGCGAGAGCACTTCCTACAGTGCGGAGCAAGCATACCATGACGCTTAGTCACGGGGCCAATTCTAATTACTTCGTTGCGATGACTTCATCCAGCTCATAGTTTGCGAATATATATTTGCTCGACGTTACGAATAGCCCCATTTTGATGTGGCTCATTGCCAACGCATACAAGGAGCCTAACGGGATTAGTCCAACAGAACACAGTGGCGAGGCGAGCTACAAAAGCCACTATTGAAACGTATAGAGCTAACAAAAAACATAAGGAACTGACCAAATCTGAGATCTGTGGCGGGATTGCTCGCCCAATTGCACCATTTGCGTCTGCAAGCCACCCGGAATTGTGCCGCCTGAAGTGAGCCTTTGCGGATACGTTCTGCGAGAACTGCACTTTACGTGCATTTTGTTCAAGCCAGAAATACTTGGGACTTCCTTTAATGTTAGTTTCTGTTAGTACTGAGACGCTTTTCCATTTATTTTCAGAGGATCAATTGTATTATGGGGGGGGGGCTCCCACCTGAAGCTACAAAATCTATACTTCTATAGAAAAACCTATAATACATTTTGGAAAAGGCACTGAGTAGTGAAAGAGCCCGACTTTCCCAAGCCTTACTCTCTCCTCCTTACCCTCTCCGCTTCTGCAAGTCGTGTCAGTCCGTTCTGAACCGAGTGTGCTCCAAGAACTTCTTCATCTTGCGTCTCAGAAGTGGTTGAAGCACAATGCCCGTTCGGTTCCACTATTGAGTATAGAGTAGGAAATGGCGTCGTTTGCATACTCAGTTAATGAATTTGGCTACTTCACAACGTAGTCTACGAATTTTTGTAAAAATTCAATTATGGGACAGATTCACGAAGTCTAAACCTAAAAGCCAGTTTGTAAATCCAAATTGGATGACTGAAGTCTAAAACCACTCAATCAATCATCTCAACCTATCGTAACATCATGGGGTGGGCTACCAGATTCGCGACATGACGTCATGTCAGGCTCTCCGCGGGGATATTCATCCGTGACAATGTGCATATCTCTCAGCATTTTATTTTGCTGAAGTTAAGCTGTGTCCCCAACATAGTATCTAGTGGTGGATTCAGGGCTACCAATTACAAAGTTTTGTTAAAACACAGCTATTGATCTAGGTACTTTTTTAAGTATGCCCTCTTGGACCTCACCCAGCGGGAAGGACGCCTCGAAAAGTTTCGAGCCCTGACCTGAGAATTTCTTTCGCGGTAGTTACGCATTACACATCGATAATGAGGTTCAGTATATCAAAAAAAAAAGAAACTAAAGGAAAAAGTTTATGCAAGAACGATAACCTCATTGCCTTTCATCTTTCACGCATTGTCTCTTATCGAGTATTTGCCAAAGCAAAGCGGAAAGAGCGTAATCGAAGGATTAATACAAATGATCCGTTAAGCAATCGTAGAACCTTCTCCAAAGCAAATTGATCTATACAACTTCAAAGTAAAATTTCTCTAGAACAGGAAAACGATCATGGCAGTAAGTGCTTTTTCCTTCAGCTCGGGCGGATCCGAACGAAAAAGTCCCTAATTTCCCGTATATGTGCTTGCTTGTATGCATGTATTTGTCTCCGGAAAGCCCAAAATTTCCTCCTCGTAATGCCGCCAACATTCCTTCTTTGTGTTGTAATACTCCAATGACTCCTTCGCATTCTCAATTCGGAAATTGTGACTCGAAATTCCGCCTGCATCAACTTTATCTCTGCTCTTGCGTAATGCAACGTGCGTTTCGTAATCTTTCGCGGTTACGAGAGTGAGGCTGCCAAACCAGGAAGATTTGCTTGCGTGCGCAACGTGGCGTAAGACTTATCGAGACAGTCTCGGTCGAACGCTATAGCGGTTGTCAAACAATTCAAAACGAATCAAATGCCACTAATTAGTAGTACTCGCCTTAACCGCCATTTCTTCCCCACAGCCTTTTACTCAGGGCTCAAATGAGTGCAAGCCGACTCCCATTAGGCCGATTGAAACATTCTTTTTTCACAGACGTGTAGTTACGACCTGCATATTATCTGGATGTCCTGTGCGGTGGAACAAGGCGAGCAAACCAACGATCTCGTGACATTGCATTAAGCGCCATGAATTTCGTCATGACAACAAGGTTTTGTTTAAACCCATTACCTAGGCGCCTTGTTTTTGAGCCCGCCCCATGCGAGCCATATTACTGCCCGGATGATGCGCCCAGAGTTAAAAGGCGGCCTTGAGGCTGGGTCGAGAGATGAAGTTTTTTCGGATAAGTGAACTCTCTGGCTCAAGATGAAAACTGGATTCCGTGCGGTGGTTGTGGCCATCTCTTATCTACTTGACCTGGTTCTTGCCGTGACAATTAGTCAGAATACAGTTCAGACCTCCACAATCAGTGCGTCTCTCGGAGACCTCACAATCAACACTGGCGTCTACTACTCTATTGTTAACAATGCCCTTACAGCCTTGGCGGGTACTGTTCAGAATAATGGTGGCTTTTACGTCACTAGCGCAAACGGGTTAGCCTCCTCGGTGACTGCCACTGGTGGTTCTTTTGTCAACACGGGTACGCTTGCATTTAACTCCTTGACCTCGTCTGTTCTTTCGACGTACAATATCGCTACTGTTGGCGCGTTTGAAAACACGGGAAATTTTTACTTTGGTATTGGTGGAGCTACTCTCGTTGGTGTGCCATTCACCATCTCATCTGTGTCTGGCTGGACCAATACCGGTATGATGGTGTTTAGAAGGGCTTCCGGCTCTTCGGCTTCCTTGAGCATTCTGCAAGTTGTGGGCACCGGCAGCGTCTCCTCGATCACCAACTCTGGATCAATCTGTTTGTACAACACCGACTGGACTCAGACGACCAACATTGCGGGAAGCGGATGTATTACGGTTGGCGCGAGCTCACAAATGAACATTCAGGTTGCTGTCGGCTCTCTTGCATATTCCGTATCAACAACTCAAACCATATATCTTGCCGCTTCGGACTCGGTATTGAGTCTTCTTGGATTGACTGTCGGATTGGGCTCGTACCCGACCTACAAGGTTGCAGGGTTTGGTGGAGGAAACACCATCAATGTCAACTTTTTTTTCACAAGTTACACATACTCGGCTTCAACGGGTATCTTGACACTTTCCACACTCGTCCTCGGCGCGAACTTCAACATTGGGACAGGGTACACAACCAGTTTGTTCTCAACTGCTGTTGCATTGAGTGGTAGAAGTATCCAATACTCGGGTGCCGCTCCTAATGCTGCTCCAGGCACTTGTATATGTTCGTCGACCTTTCCCAGTGTGACAACGACCCCTCTTATTTCTTCGAGTTCGTTTTCGTCGGCTTCAAGGTCTTCGTCCTTGGTTTCGAGCTCTTCGTCTGTGGCATTTAGCTCTTCGTCTGTCGCATCCAGATCTTCTTCGGTGGCCTCCCGCTCTTCGCCTGTTGAATCCGGATCTTCAATTGAGGCTTCGAGCTCTTCAACTTCTGAGACATCGAGCTTATTATCCGAGGCTTCGAGCGGCGGTGCCTCCGCCACCAGCTATCCATTCACGTCATACACCACTGTGGTGACTGTTGTTGGAACTGACGGAGCTACTGAAATTGACGTTGACGTTGTTGTTGTGACCACCGACTCTGCTGGGTCTTTGACCACTTCAACTTCGATTGTTGGAAGACTCCAAGAGTACACGACCACGTTTGTGTCGACCGAGT
>JAKTWD010000761.1:0-22649 GCA_030581935.1 Metschnikowia corniflorae
AACTTAATACCCTTACCCTTTGGCAAAGACACGTAAGGCTTATTGGCGTCGGTACCAACAACGAAAACGTTAGATTGTCTGGTGACGAAAGTGTTCTCCAAAGCGTCCTTGATGTGGACCAAGTCGAAACCACCCTCGTGCTTCTCTCTGTGCACAATGACACCGATTCTACCCATGTTCTTACCGCCAGTGACCATGGCCAATCTGCCGGTTTCGAACTTGATGTACTCCTCGATCTTACCAGTGGCCAAGTCGATCTTAACAGTGTCGTTGGCTCTGATCAATGGGTCGGGGTATCTGATGGTTCTTCCGTCGTGGGTCACGGCGTAAGGCACACCTCTCTTACCCAAAGCGATCTTCTTGACCTTACCCAACTTGTAAGAAGCCTCTTCGGCAGTGATTCTGTGGACAGTGAATCTACCCTTGACATCGTAGATCAATCTGAAGTTCTCGTTGGTGGCCTCCAAAGTGATGACGTCCATGAAACCAGCAGGGTAGGTCGAGTCGGTTCTGACCTTACCGTCAACCTTGACGTGCTCCTGCATCAAGATGGCCTTGACTTCTCTACCGTTCAAGGCGTACTTCAATCTGTTTCTCAAGAACACGATCAAAGGCAACGATTCTCTCAACTTGTGAGGACCGGCAGATGGTCTTGGGGCGTAGGTGCCGGACAATTTGTCCAACATCCAGTGCGATGGCGCTGCCAATCTCTTAAGGTGCTTCTTTGGTCCTCTACCCATTGTTGATGTGTGATTTGGTGGGGTAGGAAGTTGTTCAAGGTGTGGAAAATTTTTGACCAAGTAGGAGCGTCGCGGGAGCAGAGGGAGTGTATGCGCGCTAGGGCTGGAGCCCGGGGGAAGATGCACGCGCACGTGATGTGCGGTGGTTGTGCGCAGGCACACATGGATCCTTGTCAGACTTCATGGCAGCATTTGAACGTGATGAAACTCAATTCTCTGTCAGTCAATTTAGGCTGGTTGGGAAAGTAGGCGACATCTTCAGTTTTTTTTGTTTTGGCTTCTCTCACAGTTTCTCAGCGTGTTGGTGCGCCATTCATCGATCGCATTTGTGAGATTCCGAGGCATGGGTCGGGCGGGAGCTTTCTGAATGTTCACGTTGTCCTGTCTCGCCTAGATATCTCAGTAACGCCTTGTGGTCTCTTTTCCAGTCTCAATTGGCGTGGCTAGGCACCGGTGAACTTCGGGATCAATTTCACTCCGTGAGATCCTTAATTACATCACGAGCGCTTGGCTTGAAAGTTCTCAGATAGGTTTTCTGGCCAATTCGGTTGAGAGTCACAGCAATCATATTCGACGCATTTAAGCTCGTTTTCTCTTCCCAGAAGAACTTCTCGACTTTTCAAGAACGAGGAGCCATTTTCGTGATTAGTGCATCGAGTGGGACTGGCTCTCCGGAAGATTTCTGCATCATCCCATGAAATTTTTCAAATTCGTATCCAGAACCTTCGAAGATAGTCACAACTTCACCCAGAAAGACTTGTTTGCGTGTAGCTCTCATTACAAATGCAGCCGATACCCAAGAATTGGCTTCGAGACAGCCACCAGTAGAGCCAATAGAATAAAAAATATCGAGTAGATCCATTGCGTCAATGCTGAAAATATTGCCTCTGGATAGGATGACATCCACAGGCCGGAAATACCAAGCTTACTGCCACCAGAAGGTGGCATCAACTTAGCCAATTTCATGAGAATGTCTCACAAGATCCATCTGGAACACCTGGCCAGTGCAACAACTCTGTAATTTCGTGTCTCCGCCACCAAATGAGTGCAACATCCATGGCCACAACCAGCAGTCCAGGCCAGCTTGCTCAAGCACTCAAAGTAATCCAATCCCACCTCTCACTGCATTTCTCACTTCTTCCAGAACCACTTGCGATTGTCCTTCAATTCCGCCTTCAACGTTTCATTCTCCGTGGTCAACTGTGAGAGCTGTTCCTCCAAGGCCAGAAACCTCTCTGTCTCCTGGGCGTTTTGCGCCAAAAGCTCCTGAATCTGGGCCTCAATGTCCTGCGGAATGTTCTCGTTGTTGTTGCCCAACTTGAGCTCCAATTCCGCGATCTTCGCCTCAAGCCCACCCACCTCCGTGTGCAATTCGTCAATATCGTTCATGAGTTCGGGCAACGCCACTTTCACGTCCACGAGCGTCTGCACGGAATCAAGGTGGTCGTGGTTCAACACGTACGACTTGATCTCCAAGTCCTTGATGTGGTGGCGGAGTTCTCCGTTTTTTGCCCGAAGTGTTTCAATTTCGTGGGTGCGCTGAGAGTCTTTGAGAAGAATCTGGTCGAATTCCGCCTTCCAGCGCGCAAGATCAAGAGGACTCACTTCCACCTGCAACGAGTCTTGAATAAACGCGTCGAGCTTGTAATATTCCGTGGGTTTAGCCGCTGGTTTGCGTGCGAGAAGCAGAAACCGCCGGTTAGTGGCGGGCTCCTGCAGAATGAAGTCGTCACTGATGTATACGTTGAAGAGACTGTCCTTCAAAAACTCCAAAAGACCGTCAAAATTGAGCCGGAGCAAACCCGCTTCGTTCTTGAGCATGAGGTTGAGTGCTAGCCTTAGTACTGCCTCCACACCCTGCGTAATCACCATGTCAAAGATCCGCAACACCACTTTGAACGGAAACTTATAGCTGAAAAACGTGAGAAACCACTGCGACGCATACATCAGCAGGCGGATGCCCTGGCGATTCAAGTGGTTGAAGAGAAGTGGCAGGTGGCGCTCTAGGAGCCGGTCAAATTGATGGAGGAGAAGGTGCAACCCGCGCATTTCGGGACAGAACAAGTCTCGGAGCCCGTAGTCTTTCATAAGAGTCACGAGGAGGCAGAAACACTCGCTCTCGGTCATGTTCATGATGAGAGGCACCGCGATGAACACCATTCCTTGTGTGTACCCGACATCCGGGTCAAAGTTCGAGTATGCCATGATCACATTGAAGAGCTCGATACCCTTGTGGGCCGCGTCGACATTGGTGTAGAACGACGTGCGTGTGAGGTCCCTTTTGATGGCTTTCTCGTGGACCGAGTCCTCTGTTTTCAAGTGCATGTACAACTCCTCCAAATGCAAATTTTTCAGCTGCGCAACAAGCTGCCACACGATCCCGCGGATCTCCTCGGGAATGCCGTTAGCTACCGCTTGTGAAAGTGTATCTGGTTCGTGCACAATCATCTCGTGATAGTCGCCTATGACCCGGTCCCACAACAGCCAATCAATCGGCGCACTGCCCACGAGTTCCGAGGGCAAGTGCCCGATCGTGTTGCGGATGTCCCTGTACGTGTTTTTGACGCTTTCCACGCCAGTGCTGATAGCCTTCTGCTGCGACGCGTCCTTGGCATCGAAAATGATCAGTATTTCCAGTTGGCGCGCCTCTAGAAGCGAGTGTGCCTCAGCTGTTGCGTTGGGAAGGACCGCAGACGCGTCTGTGTTCACAGAAGCGGCAATGTAAGTCCGCGGCGGGAGTTTCAGGGAGACTTCAGGGGTCGTCTCAGCGGCCACCTTCTTGACACGTGTCACGTGGTCCAACAGGTCCTCAGGGGCAGAATTAGCCGCCGGGTTTGCCGGTGCCACTTGTTTATCTGTTGTTGGTGTTTCGGCCGCGCGTTTGTCTTCGTCAGATCCACGTTCTGGCGCCAATTTAGCGCCGATTTCGTGATTCTCGATAGTTTCTGGACCAGGCCGTTTTCCGTCGTCTTCGCCGCTTTCGCCAGTGCTTTTTTCTGTAGGCGACTCCCCATCATGAGGCAGATGGAATTCGTCTGTTGAATCCTTGAAATCGCTATCTTCTGAGAGATTTCCATTGTTTTTAAGTTGCAGGTCACTTTCGCCGTCAATTTGAGTCAATTCCGGCGAAACCTCTAGGTTTTTTTCTGTATCTGACATATTTGGAGATGATATGTGCTGGTTTCCAAGAGATGAGGACGAATTCAAGCTTCCTTTTTTAAAAAAAATAAAGTGGTCAAGATATTCCCGAGTTTAATTTGTGCCGTTAACCGCGGGTAGATGAATGATGTAGTGGAATTTGTAGGGGTACTTATGATCCAGGAAATTCAAATCTCAGTTCTCTCTCAACTGTCCGTTCGAATTTTGAAAACTGTCTTTTCTTTCTGGAGAAAATTGGGTGATATCCTCAGCGTGTCCTAAGTATAGAGCTATAAGAATCGAGTAGGATTGTGAACCCCAGAGCGCTTGTATGGGGATCGAGTCTTAGCTGCAGGCATAAAACTACACCTGCCCGATACGAAGTGCACCGAGACTATTATCGCGCGAGACAGAGGAACACGCGTGACAGAAAATCATGGAAGTGAGTAGAAATCTGTAGATTTTCGAAGTGGAAAAGAATCCATAGATGTTCATAAGAAGTGGCCGACAGGAGAAAATACGTCAACCAGAGATATCAAAGCATTGACGCGTATCAGAAGAAACACTGTAGAGTGCTGGATGGTATTACACGTACCGCACGCATCAAATCCCAGCGGCTATGCCCGCTAGCCACTGGTCCAGCTTATGCCCAATAGTAGTCGTCTGCAAACTCCACATGCCCCAGAACGTCCACAGGCTCTAAGTGCACGATTTTCTCATATTTAGAGCTGGTTGCGGACAGCGACAAGATATCGTCATAATCGTCGCTCGCCGAGCTCGACAGTGCCAGCGACATCGAGTTGCAGCTGCTCAAAATATCAAACTCAGAGATCGCCATTACTTGATTGTCCTTCTCGATCTGCTCCGAAAGACTCAGCGCATCCTCGTGAATAACCCCGCCAGCGACGTTCTTTTCCAACAATAAACGCTCCAATTGCGCCCGGTCGCAGTTGGGGAAGTAAACCCGTATCACGTTTTCGCCGGCAACAAATTTGAGGGGGAGTTCACCCAACTCGCTAAGCCGAGCTAAGTCCCGTTGCAAGTCGGCAACATGGCGTTCAAACCGCTTGAGGTTGGTCAAAAGCTCGGCCAAAACATCAGCACCCATGATCGTGGCGGTGGGAACGAGGATCAGGGGCTCTATCTTGAAGTCTAGGTAGCAACCAGTGCTCGTAGACTGGGCTGGAAATGGCTTGGCCAAGTCTAACACCACGTCGTGAAACTTCTGCGTCAACAGGAGGTTGAGCCTGAGCTTTGCAGGAACAGCGCTCCTGCGAGAGAGCGCTTCCATATCGGAAGAGCCCGCATCAAGCGCCAGAGTTTCGTCGTAGAGACCTGACCTCTTCTTGAGAAGCTGTGTGAGCGTGGGAGCTCTATAGAAACGATGAAACAGTTTCAGGCGAAACTGAGACTTGGAGGAGAAGTTATGGAAGATCACCGACTGATTGATTCGCGCCCAGCGCCAGCTGTTGAAGCCCCCGAACTTGTTGTATGTAGAGAAAAAGCGAGCGCTGGGATACTGGAACCCACGGCCACCATTGGCGAAGGTTACTCCTGGAATACCCCAGGCCGGTCTGGGCACACATTTTCCCGCAGTCCAATAGTACCCGCGGGGCATGGGGCGTCGGTATGGCGCTGGCCCACGCAGCGGGACAGGCACTCTCACGGGGACAGGCGCACGCTCAAGGCTGCCCCCTAAATTCCCCAAATTCTCCTGGAGTTCCTGGAGTGCCTCGCGGACTCTTTTTGTGATGGTCCGCTTGAGCGAAGCCAAATTCTTGAGTGCAGACATGCCGGTGGACTCAAAGTATTAAGCGAATCGTTGAGACTAAATTGCAGTGTGACGCGGCGTGAATGTCCCAAAATGGCCATAAAAATGTGATGCAAAAACTGTAAAGGAAAAGCTTTACCAAGAATGACAGCCTCTATTTATCGACTCTGATGTGGCCGATTTTGGTGAATCAGAATCTGATGGCTGTAAATTCAGGGGCAGGGGAATCACCGGCGGCTAAGAACAATCGCAAGGAATTTTGTGAGAAATGGCCGCAAATTGATTATGTAAAAACAAGGAAAATATCCCTCCTTTGAATAACAGAATTTTTGAATAGTTAAATCAATTTTGCTTGAAACTCGCTTGATAATATGAATATTGGGCAGATAAGAAAGAAGTATTCAAGGATGAATCCGGCTTATGCGCAGGCCCGTGACCATAATAGCGAGATGTACGTGTGTATTCTTGCACGTGACTGGCGCCGCAGTGTGGCCGAGCTTCGGAGCCGACGTTGCAATCTGTCACGTACAATAAATGCAACGTTGATGTAAGTCCCTCGATATCGCCTTTCACGATGTTTCCCAACCCGGCCTACCCTCTTCAGATCTTTCCTCTTTTCTTTGTGAAAGGGAACAACAATGAGGCGGCTGCACGGGTGAGGCTATATATGTGTGCTGACGAATTGAATGAAATTAGTGAATCAGCACAATTTTCGGGTGAGCTGTCATTGGAGAGTTTCAACAGTACGGTAACCAATAGGTTGTGTGTCTCACTCACATATATGAAAGCATTTTCTCATAAAGTGCAAGCGACTCTCTGGAAAGGGTAAAGAATATGGTGTTATCGAGTGATCCAAGTATTAATTGGTTATAACGCGTCGCCTTAGTAGTGCTCCATTGTATGAAGCATTAATACGAGAGAACTTCTATCCGTTAGAGGTAATGAGAGAGTGGTCCGGCTAGAGCCAATACAAGCAATGAAACAGACTTTCTCTCGTTTATCCGTATCTGCCCGAGCAGACACCGGGCTCTTCGTAATTTTTCACCGGACTTATCCTTCAATAAGGTTTTGCCTCTTTACCTCAACTGAAAGCCCCGCTCTTAGACACTCCTCTACCGATGTGTCCGTGTGACTGTGTACAATGCTTTTACATTTTGCTTGGCGCAAGCGAAAAGCCATCGAAGACTAGGAGACTTCCCGAGAATGGTGCAAAATGCTGTGCCAACCTAACACATATTATCGGGTGAAGCACACCACATGTTCCAGAGTTTGCACTTTCTTCAAGCAAAGCTGAGAAGTCGGCCAAGAAGCAAAGGAATCTCTGATACAAGCCAATTAAAATGACAAAGGTAAAAAAAGCTTGATGCCGCGCGCCGAGAATCAACGACACATAAACAAACACGGGTATTTTCAAACAACAGACCATATTCCGTCACAAAGCCGCTTATACAAACATCGGCCCGAAGCTCTCAGTGCCATGCTCGTTCTTCCGCATTAATCGTTTTCCTGTCAATGCGAGAAAGGGTTTGCAGTAGGTTAATCACCGGTATCCCCGACAAATCGGCAACCCGGACTCGGGATTTGAAAGTGCGCAGATGCGGATGTCGTCAACGCCTCGCATCCGAATGCGGCCATTGCATTGCATGGCATGTGCGTCGCTAGGCGCGCCCAAGTTTTATCTTTTTCATCAATGTCGCGCGAGCTGCATTAGAGCATACGAGGCTGCACCGGAGCCCATACCAGTTTTCGTTGGAGGCGGCCTAATAAGGTGTGTCGAGCCAGAGCGGAATTGGGCAATTGGGCGATATTGGGCGTTTTGAAAAAGTTTGACCACAAGCCTCGTTGGTGGGCAACTAAACGTATAAATATGAGGCAAGTGATCCGTTCGTAAGGGATATCTATTCCATCACCAGATCACGCGCCATGCATTCCCACCTCCTTACAATCGCTTCGTTTTTGGCGGCAGCAGTCTCTGTCAATGCCGCAGTCGCGCGTACTGCCACGATCAACGGGTTCGCGGATGCCGTGTACAACAACATTCCCGAATGTGCCAAAAGCTGTGTGGCTCAAGATACGTCCTCGACCCCATGCCCGTACTGGGAATTGGGTTGTCTTTGTGTATGGACCACCTGGAACTCTCCTATTGGAGAGTGTGTTGCATCAGCCTGTAAGGGAGCAGATGTAGCGCAGTTCACCAATGCCGCCACCTCTGCTTGTTCTTCATACAGTGTTCCATCTCCGTACTGGAAGATCGACGCGACGGCCTCGTCTGCTTTAGCTGCTGCTGCCGTCGACACCGCTGTATTGTCTGCTTCCTCTGGAGCTGCTGTTTCGTCTGCGGAACCATCTGTATCTGGGGAGCCATCTGACCAAGCATCAGCACCTTCTTTGGCATCATCTGCCACTGGTTCATATGTGTCCCCATCCAACTCATATTCTCCCGCAATTACCGGAGGTCCCAGCATTTCAAATGCCGCAACGACATCGACCACCAAAGCTGCTGTTGCACGCACTGCGACCATCAACGGATTTGCCGACGCGATCTATGACTCAATCCCAGAATGTGCCAAAAGCTGTGTGGCCGAAGACACGTCATCCACCCCGTGCCCTTACTGGGAAATGGGATGTCTTTGTGTGTGGACGTCGTGGGGATCTGCCGTTGGAGAATGTGTTGCTGAGGCATGTAAGGGGTCTGATGTTGCTCAGTTTACTAGTGCGGCTACGTCCGCGTGCTCTTCGTATAGCGTGCCATCGCCATACTGGAGGATCGATGCTGCCGCATCCTCCGCCTTGGCCGCTGCCGTTACCGGTTCTGTCTCGACTGATTCGCCTGTTTCGACTGTCTCATCTGTTTCATCAGTCTCATCAGTTTCATCAGTCTCATTTATTTCATCTGAAGCCAGTGCTCCTGATGATGCAACTTCTTTGTCCTCCGAAATTTCGGCTATTTCCGTTTCGAGACTGACTATTACTGTTTCCCCAATTCCAACTGGACAATACGCAAACTCCACCTCATCTGCGGCCACTGTCATTGATGACGTCACCGTCTATGTCACCAACTCCAAGACCGTCACAAGCACCGTTTGCACCAAGTGTAAGACCTTGACTGGCTCCCTCACGACCTACACGACCGTTTCTGAGGGCATCACCTTGACTGTCACTGCAGAATGTACCACTGCCGGCTCCTCGTTCACGACTTATACGACTGTGGTTGCTGGCGTCACAAAGACCGTTGTCGAGGAGTGCTCATCCACCGAAATTGCAAAAACCTTTGTGAGGTCATCTGATGCTACTTCGGTTACCACTGTACCCGTACCTGTATCTACCAAACCATCTACGAGCACTGTTGGTGCCACTTCTGAAGTTCCATCGGTGATTAATGCCAATTCTGGTCAATCAAGCACTGCCAACTGGTTGATGTCATTGGGTGTGGTGCTTGCCGCTTATCTTTTCTGAGGCGAATTCTAGACCATATGTTCATTCTGTAGTATCTTTTTATAGTTTGCAATAGCAATAAATGCCAACATTTGACATATATGATGAGAACCACGTGAAGGAGTCTGGAGATTCATATATGAATGGGTGAATAATAATGAGAAAACCCTGGTTTAGCCGAGTATATCCGAGCAGATCACTTCTCACCCAACTTCTTTTATCGAAGGTATTTCTATCCAGTACCTAATGGTCTTGTAATATTGAGCCGCTGATGCTTAAATCGCAACAGTGCACGATCCTCGTTTGAAGTCCGACGTGCTCTATAATCATGGCTAACTCTTCACCATTTAAGGTGACGTTCACAAAGCTCTATTTTTACTCTTCATAAGTACAAGACGGGGTTCGAAAAGAGGCAGAAACTTCCTCTTCACGCAAGAAAAAACGAAACCTCATTATAGCTCACATCAGAATCCGTTAGTACCACGTATTCTCATGAAGGACGAGTCGATCGCAGATGAAAATACATTGATGGGGTATCTCAATAAAAAGAGACATTGAGGGTTGTAATGTTGTACAATACGACAGATCTCGGAGAGCTCTTTTCCGTCATCTATGAGATTGCAAGAGACTTTTTATGTACTCCACCAATGTCCTCGCCGTCTGAGTCTCTTCTCTCCAAGGTGAAGTGCATGTTAACGGACAGAAAAAGAAAATGTTGCCAGAGACAATAAGAATGTTGGCAGTCAAAAACCCAAGCAATTAGACCGGGATAAAAAGACTTTTGCCCTTTGATTCAATTGAGGGGAACCCAAATGAAGATTTAAACGAGAGTGATTCATACTTCTAGATAACGGAGAAGGAAAGATGGAAGCGTCTCTGTGTACAAAGGAATCAAGAAATCGTAATACGTTCTTGCGGTTGTGATCGGCAAGAAATGGGAGTCTCTTGCTTTCCCTTATTGATGTAATGATGCACCTTCTGAAAAATTACTATAGAGTATCTGTCTCTATATCATTCCCTGAACGTGGTGCTTGCAAGATCTGATTCTCAAACGGATTGGTGTTGTGTTGTGCCGTCGGCTGAAGTGGAGAGGATTGCCTAGGAGCTGCGGGAAAAGTATCTGGGCGATTTGAGGAGACGTGTAAGCATGTCCACGGTCTTGGTCAAAACCTTGTCCTTGGTACTGATTACCATACCCGGTCTGCGGCCGACCGTTGTATTGGCTAGCCCATGATTCCATGTTCAGAGTCACGTTTGCATTGTCTGTTGATAAAATTCACAAGGCGAAACGCCAGAGACCGGTCATCCCATATCTTCGTAGCGATTTCGAAGCGTGGTCGGGGAATATTGAATCCACGTGCCGAGTCGGTAGATTATGATGAGCCGTCTCTTTTTTTTCGGTAATGGCCGATGGAGTACAGCCCTCTTGATGAATAATCTCAATGGACAGCATTGAATTTTTTTTGAAGCAGAAATCCGTGGTTAATGTTCGTCATAATATGAGATACGCGGTGAGTGGTCGCGCCGGTGAGTGGTCGCGCCGGTGAGTGGTGACACGCGCTAGTCAATATAAGCTTGTTTGAAACAGATGTCATAGGAAAGAACAAACGACTGTGGTGCTTACCGAAATCGTACTTGAAATGATTATCATCACACTGATAGATGCAATGGTTGGGCTAAGGACTTAGTACTCAATTAGTTTCGCAGTGTAGATTGTGTAAGCTGATGAATGTCAATATCTGTGAGTCATTGAGGCAGCTCCATAGTCATGATCTGTTCGGCACGACTTTCGAAAGCACTACAAGTTATGTCATGCATGAAGTTCGGTATCCGTGAACTAATACTTATCAGGGCATCCTATTCGAGATACAGTGCCATGAAAACTTTCATGAACATTTGAATTGGACAAACCCACTGTTGGCATTTCTAAAGGGCGTAGTTTGACATTATCACTTGGTATTAATACCCTTAGAATAGGTTGTCTTCAATACCCTTTCAGTCTAATACAACAATAAAATTACACACATCATTGCCAGAGTTTCACTTCAGCTCTTCTGATGGCTGCGTGTCTACCAAACTTCCGAATTCCAGCATACTTTGAGCCCTGCCTGTTGCAGCCAGTATTACTGCTACTAATGCATTAATTGCTAATGCATTAATTCCAAGTGGTGAAAGGTCTCTTTCTCGAGTTGCGACCAGACAATGCACATCGCGTCCTTAAATTCGAGCAATCTTTAAGAGCACTCAAATTGGATCTATGTTAGCCAGTGCGACGAATGCCCATTTCTCTCCTTATCTTCTTGTGCTCATTACGGCATTGGCAAGTATTTTTCCAGTAGAGAGTGTCATCGGTTTTGAAGAGGCAAACGTTTCTCAGAGACCTCCAGAATTATTGTATGGACTATCTAGTAGAGAATATCTTCCCTTGAAAAGGTTGATTTTTCATCTGAAGACCCCTTTCCTGCCTCTGTTATACTAGAGGCCAATACAATTCATAAAGATCCTGTAAGAATGAACGTGTTTCAGAGCTAAGGAACTTCACAGAAATAGACTCATTAAGACTGGACTCATCGTGAATCTGAGTGACTGCAACAAGCATGAATACGATATACCAGAATCAACTCGGCTCGAGAATTTCGAGAGAAACAGGCACAAGCTTATTAAGATAGAATCAGAAACCGCAAGGGCTGAGAAAACCTGACTTGGCCTGGTGTTTTCCCATCTACCAAAACTCATCGATATCGATGAAGCATTGCACACCTCTTCGAGAAAGATCTCTTGCGCTGCGACGAAGAGCTTATGGAGATAGAGGCCGCCTAAAACTGCTAAATCTTTTTTTTTCATTCTGGATTAAAAAAGCATAAAAACTTACTTTTCAGAAATATTTTGGTTTGCAAGAATTTCGCTAGAATACCAAATTACTACTCACTAAAAGCCTGGTGTGTGGGGAAATGGGTGCAAAAAAGCCGCGTATCTGCCTATTGATGTTTATATGTACACTAGTGGGTAAACAGACGATGGGGATCAAAACCGACCGTGGAGTTTCTGAGATCAGTTTCTTTTAGTAGAGTGCATAAGAAATCAGACGTTGAAGACATTCTCATCCAGAAGACGGAACTTCATGGATTCACTAGCTGGAGGACGAAATTTCACGAGCAATAAAGAGGTTACTTTGCAGGCGAGTGAGCTTTACTGAATCTTGTACAAATTCGTACATACACATTGCACGATTACAAGATCTGAAAGAAAAGAGTCTAAACGAAAACAAGAGTCGAACATAAGGTCTGACTCGAGCTTCGCCCGGAGATATCCAGGAATCTTCGTCATCTTGCTTACTCTTTATCTTTCCTTGGCTCGCTGGCATATCGCTCAAGGTGTTCGACAGAAATATGCTTCCGAACCCGGGTTCGAACCCGGGCGACACTAAAAACTGGATGTGCGGTACACTTCTGGAAAAAAAGTGTGTAAAGGCTCTCCATAGAATATATAGTTTTTGCTCATGGCTGAGGTAAGCGGCGCCTTTCAATACATACCTGTTTCTCTAAAAGAAAAAGTGTCGTGGTGAAAACTGTGAATTGTCACAGTACCATTTGAGTGAAGTTGAAATCAATGAAATTGTCACTATACGAAGGTGATATCGTGAATGTTTTCGAAAAGCCACTCCCAGCTTTCAAAATACCCACATCAATCTCCAAAAGGCCTCCAAGTCTTATCCAGAATATTAATATGATTCAAGACGGAGATATCCCGCTTGGGAAAAACCCCATGACCAGCAATTTAATATTTCTGGGCACTCGACTCAAAGCGCTTGCTCCATTTCTGAAACTCTGGCGTCTCATCCTTGGCCTGATTGTGCCGCAAGATATTTGAACGAAGGTATAAAATTCCGCAAATAACTGCCTCCCGATCATCGTCCATCACTTGTCTTTGTGAGAGATCAGTGTCGTAATCGTAAATCGCAATTCTTACGTAATTGTTTCGTAATGTTTAAAAAAAATGTTCATAATCTTGCCGCAACAAAAATCGTAATTCAAATTTAAATTATGGAACATGCTACCGAAAATTGCCATAGCATGAAATTTACGGTATAATCTTCATTAGTATGAGACAGTGATTAGCTAAATTACTCTTATTTGTGGGCAATCTCTCCACTTTACACTTTGAATATGTGTTGATAATATAGATTTAAGTATTTATTTACTTCGATACTGTGTTCGTTAAGGTCTTAGCGGAACGTATTTTCTCACGTTGATTGATGTGTGAAGAAATGAGCAGTTTTGTGCCCAAATAGAGCTGCTTGAAATCAGAGAATCTATCTGATGATCAAGAATGCATGTACTCAATTGATCTCGACAAATGTACCAGCGCCACTTCCACCTCATCATCGTCATTGTCCTTGAACTCTCTCGCAACCTCATCTTCAGTGTTCTCATCATCAGCACCCAAGTCAAAGTCTTCTGGCCTTATATTCCTCGCCTTGTCGCTGACCACTGCCATCATTTTGGCTATGGCTGGTATAAATTAATTTCTCTTATTTGTGATCACATCGGTACATTATTAAGCTTCTGCCGCCTCAGACATAATTGGAATAACCATGATGTCTTTTGCAAGCTGATAAAGTATGGCTAAATGTCTATCTCTTCTGTGATAACAATCGACGATATAGAGGTTTTCGGTTCTTGTCAGAAAGGTAGGACGCGAATTCGTTTCCTTCAACCCCAGACCCTTCATGGTCACTGAGATAAGGGAATTTGATCATGCGTGACCGGTTGTCACTTCATGAGCCATGTTCGACAGTTATCTCATTTTGCAATCTTTGTGCTCTATACTGCTTTTTGAAAAGTTTGAACAAAACTTTCAAATGTTCCTGATGCAACATATCAAGACACGCGGGAATGGTTCTCTGGTGTGAAAATATTTGAGTTTGTACTTCGCATCAATAGCAAGGTCAGTGAGACTAAGACCAAACTCATGGGCGTGCATTCTTCTTATTCGCAATACCATCAGATGATACTCCCGTACCCTCAGATGTTGTTGTATCCGGAAGGCTTGAAGTAATTGGGCTTTAAATTGAATGGAGTTAACTCGAAACAGCTTATTGCACTGTTGCCTTTTGTCACAATGAAGCAGGGTTACATGAATCTTGATTTGATTAATCGAGCTAGAGGCACCGACAAACACTCGAACGGTCTATAAAGACTTGGTGCAATGTATGAAGCCTCTGCAGTTGAAGAAGATGAATGAGGGTATTAAGAAGGTTTTTAAGGGTGTCGCTGCGCCCACTATGTCTGCTAGGCCAAAGAGCGGAGGTTATGACCCTTTGCAGAAATAAAGACGTTATATCCTTTCTTGGACTGTCACTGTATTGGAAAGTATTTTCAGGATTTGGGTTTCTGAGGTGAACGCTCCAGACTTGCACCCTCCGAGAGAAATGCCTAGAGGTACTAGTTGCCATAGAACTCAAAAAATCCTTTTGTAGCAAAAAGGAAATCCATTTAAATGACCAAATTGGAAAAGACAAACCATAATTAAGCAGATCTCTGAATTTGTTATCTTATGAGGCGGGGTGGATCGTTGTTATATGCAGGTCGGCCAAACTAGTACGCCTCCGGGATATACTCGCCAACTGAACATGTGGCACAGATATCGAGAAAATTTTTATGCCAAAACGATGTTTATTTTACGATACTTGACTCGTACTCGTCGCCAACTCCTTATCGCAAAGCCTTCATCGGTCTCCCTGCCTCACAAAACTACCCATCCCATTATACACTCGAAATACACGATGCTTGAGATAAACAAACACGAATTTTCTTGAGTGCCCCTGCCAGCCGACAAAAACGTGTCTTTGGTAAACATGAGACCGTGTTTGGGATAAACAAGTAGAGCTTACGTTAGAAACCTGTACACGCCGGTATACACTCCCCGTGGTCTCAGAGCTCATAACGATTTTTCTTGTGACAAGCCGAAACACGGCCTCCAGCGTTTTTCTCCAAAAAAGGGAACTCCCAGATATGCCCTGCCATGCAGGAAACAATGGGTTTCTCTCAATTTACGAGTCTTTGTTGTAGCAGTCTTTTCCTAGTGGGTGCAAAATCGCCAATACAAAGCAAGCCTAGCCCGTTTTTTCAGCCCCATCGTAACAAATACGGGGCAAGACGATGCGGAGATATCGTCATACGAGGGCCATATGGCGCGTCAGCCCACCTGAAAGTGCATGAAACGACATGAAAGTGCATAAACCCACATGAATGCGCATAAACCCACATGGCATGGTGCATGCATTCTGCAATGCGGTGTATAAACGAGCAAACAACAGGAAAAATTTGAAAACAGCCAGTAACGTGCTTATGCAACTCCGTTCGGACCGTGCCAGTATTCTCGCAGGTCCTCCGGCAGTATAAGACCACAGCGATATCTCGAAAACCACCAGTCGGACCCCTAAAAAGACCAAATACATTCGCTCGTTATGATCTCCAAAGCTCTCCTTCCTCTCGCTTCCCTTTTGGCTCTTGCCCAGGCCGGGTTTGAAACATACCCCCCAGTGCCTAAAACGGCCTCTATTAACGGGTTTGCCGACAGGATCTACGCCGATTTGCCGGCGTGTGCCCAGCCTTGTGTGCGTGCTTCTACTGCCGTGACGCCTTGTCCTTACTGGGACACGGGGTGTCTTTGTGTGATTACATCTTTCTCCAACAATGTTGCCGGATGTATTGCCGAAAGCTGTCGTGGATCTGACGTTCTTGTTGCCAGATCTTTGGCCACTTCCATTTGTTCCAGTGCCGGGTTGCCCGAGCCTTTCTGGTTCCTTGGGGACTCTCAGTCGACTGCTCTTGCCGCTGCTGCAGGCACAGCTGTACTTGAGGCCACTACTGATACCACTTCTGTAGTTGCTTCTACCGAGGCTACTTCTGAAGTTACAACTGAGGCGCGTACTAATACAAATGCTGCTACTGAGGTCGTTCCATCTTCCTCTGAGGCGCGTACTAATACAGATGCTGCTATTGAGGTAGTTCCATCTTCCTCTGAGGCACCTTCTCCAATTGCTTCTCCAATTGCGTCTTCAGTTGTTGCTTCTCCAGTCGCTTCTCCAGTCGCTTCTCCATCTACTTTGTCGGTGGCCCCAAGAGCATCTTCTGCGGTTTCCCTGACTGGAGCCGTTTCTACTGTTGAATCCAATGCATCTGACTCTTCCTCCGGATACTCGCCTGCGATCACCGGTAGCCACAGCTCTGTCGACTCTGCTGCTGTTTCTGCCTCTGCTGCCCCCGTGGAATCTGAGTCTGAGGTCTCGTCTGAGGTTGCATCCGCTGTTGAGTCTGATGTTGCATCCTCCGTTGAGTCTGCTATTTCCTCCGCTGAGTCTGCTATTTCCTCCGCTGAGTCTGAAATTTCCTCCGCTGAGTCTGCTATTTCCTCCACTGAGTCTGAAATTTCCTCCGCTGACTCTAAGATTTCCTCCATCGAAACCAGTGTTTCCTCCATCGAGTCTCACTCAGCCTCCTACTCAAACACCTCTGCAGTTATTGTCGACGACATCACCGTTTATGTGACCGACTCGCACACTGTCTTCACTACAGTGTGCACCAAGTGCAAGACCTTGACCGGCCCCGTGACCACTCACGTGACTGTTATTGAAGGTGTCACTGTCACTGTCACCGAGGAATGTTCTACGGAACCATCGCTCACCACGTATACTACTGTGGTTCATGGCGTGACCAAGACCGTTACTGAGGAATGCTCTACTACTGAGGATGTGAAGACCCACCAGACTACTGCTCCTCATGGCAATGATGAGGAAGACACCACCGAGTACGTCACCATTACGCTTTCGAAATCAACTAGCACCCCAACTGCTGCTCCTCACAGCAGTGTTGAGGAAGACACCACTGAGTACGTCACCGTTACGCTCTCAAAATCGACTAGCACTCCAACTGCTCCTCCTGCAGTCAGCTTCACGAATGCTGCCGGTTCTGCTTCGGCTGTTTCTTGGGTCATGACTTTGGCCGTTGCCCTTGCGGGTGCTCTTATTTGAGTTGACCATGAGTCTTTCTTTTGGGTGGCACTCACTGTGAGATGTGAAAATATATAGGTTTATTTGAATCACTAGTTATCTGGAAGCGGTCTGCTTGAAAATGTAGTAATGAATCTCGGGTATTGTGGTGGGAGTTTTTATTTAGAAAGGAACATCATTTTACGGAAGAAAATCTTTGGACTAAGTCCGCCGGCGAAAGAACTATCGCTATAGAAAAACCCATAATATGTCGTAACTGCCATTTCTCAAGTCGGTGTTTTTGCAGACGGCGTATCTATCCAATCATTCGAAACCAACTAATTGCAACAATTTACCACAAATCTGTATCATGATACTACAGTCGACGAGAATGCTTTGAGGATGTTTGGAGTTGATGTGGCTGTGAAAGTATACACTCGAAAAGGATTTGCTCGGGCAGGAGGGTGAGGGTAGGATAGCCGTCGGCGATCAGGCTTTTCAAATGGTCATTTTGCGTCTGAACGTCAGACAGCAAGGCTGTTTAGATATCTCTCCTCGACTCTCAACGATCGAAGACAGGGATAGCCTTCCAGGGTGACAAAACTTGAAGAACATGCGCTCATATCTGATGTTCTTGAAAGGGAGGCGATTGGAACGCCCCAACTTTGAGGATTCCAAAGAAAAAGCGAATATGCTTTCGCCGACAGGACGACGATGTTCCGCAAGTACAAGGCCGGGATCGGCCCAGCAACTTCGTAAAGCGACATCCTGAGATTCACCTTGGGCGCTCTGGAGGCTACGATATCAAACGTGCGCCAGCGGAAGACCCATAGGATTATCAGTTGGGTAGACCTTGTGACTAAGACCAAGATTGAATATGTATCGATGACAATGATTTTTATAACGTGGACGAGACTGGCTTCATTCGGGTCCTGAACAAGGAGTACCTTGTTTAGTCCACAAATCGGGGAAAGAGAGTGGGTGCTTTCATTTTACCATATTAGATGCTGTTAAAAAAGCTCTATTTGTTCTTTATGACAAATACATGACGGAGTACGTGAGGCAGAAACTTCCACTACATGCAAAAAGAAAATGCAAAACCGAACAATTTTATAAAGAGCAAGTCGATCGCAGAGCAAACAATCTAATGAGGTATTTAGACGAAATGATGCAAGACGAGGATTTCAATGTTGCACAATACTACAAATCTCGAGTAGCTACGTTTCCCGTCATCTATGAGATGGCAAGAGACTTTTTACGTACTTCAGCAAAGTCCTTGCCGTCTGAGTCATTCTTCTCCGCGGTGAAGTGCATGCTAACGGACGGAAGAATAAGATCACTATCAGAGACAATTAAGATGTCGGCGATACTAAAGTCGAGGGCTTTTTCACGGTTCCAGACCTTGATGAATTTCATCACTAGGTAGAAGAAGAAGGCCAGCCCACAATTTTAATCGGTTGTGGTATGGGGATCTTTCGCTTTCCCTGTTAAAGTGGAGATGTACCTACTTAAGAAATTTTAAAAATACTTGAAAACTACTAGAACCATACTTCATTAGCTTTCGCGCCAAACTGGCATTTGGGCCGGCAACAACAGACGCGCCTGAAGAATACTTTCTTTTTTTTCGAACACCTTCAATGCTACCACAACTGGTCCAATCAACTTCAGTCTTGTGTGATGATGAAACTAGGATCTCATTTGCCCTAAAATCTTTAAAAGTATGGAGTCAGTTCAGGAAGCTGCACGCGTTCAATGTGTCCCGCAGCACTCTTCAACAGAGGAGGAAAGGTTCAAGAAATCACGTCGAAAGAGCCGAAGACCAAGCAAAATTAACAAAAACTGAGGAGAATAGTTCAGTCAAATGGACTCTCTCGGAGGACTCTCGCGGTCTCGCTCCGGAAGTCATTGCTGTTCGCAAAACGGCAGATTATTTGCTCGCGTCGCGTGGAGCAAAAGAAAATTTGAAATATGGTATCAAATGGGTTTCCAGATTTGTGAAAAGACACTCAAGTCTCGACACAAAGTACTCGCGACCGGCTGATTATCGACGGGCAAAGTGCCATGACCCAAAGGTACTAAAAGGTTGGTTTGATCTTGTGCATAACTATGCTTACTTACGGGATCGAGTCAAGCGATGTGTTCAATGTGGACTAGACAGGCTTTTCGATGGGTTTGATGCGGCAAGGAAAGTTGAATCAGGGTCTGAAATACTGGAGAAAAGAACTAATTCAGAACGGAAATCGAGACTGGATGACAGCAATTGTGTGTATCATTTCCACGGGTCTGTTTTGCACCCATTCATCATTTTAGAGGTAAGCAAAATTGCGAGTCTTGGTCTGCTGAGCTTGAAGAAGACTGGCGCTTGGGAGTTCGTACGAATGGTTGGACTTCCAATGGTATTGCAATTCGGTGGCTTGAAAAGGTTTTTTCCCTGGGACAGAGTCTATACCGAAAGCACTCATAGACTTCTGATACTTGACGGACATTGTAGTCATTTGACTCCAGAGTTTGACAGAATCCTGAACAAAAGTAAGATAATCGCCATATACCTGCCGCCTCACACATCTTATTTGTTGCAACCTCTTGGTCTTTGCTGTTTTGGGCCGTTAAAGACAAATTATTACCAGTTGGCCGGAGAAAAAACTGGGTTTGATGTGCTCGCGGGAGGCAGTGTGCGCATCAATGAAGATGACTTCATTGGACCATACAAACTTGCTCCGGTAGGAGCTTTCACACTCGAAATGTCAAGAGCAGCTTCGAAACTGCTGGCTCAACACCACTAAATTCTCAGAGGGAGTTTTCAAAGATCAACATCAAGGTAAGAAACGAGGTTCCTCCAGAAAGTCATCTGACGCCACGTAGATCTTCTATTCTTGCTGATGATTCGAGTTCGCCTTCAAAATCACCTAAATAATGAGCCTTGTCTCCTAGCATTAAAAATTACTAGAAAATTGTCCTGGAGATGTAGCTAGTCCGCTGAAATTTGACAAAATTTTATACTACGCGCTTTTGCAGGGGCATTCATTTGCGATAATGGCCAAACCACTTGTGGAATTTGTGGGACAATATGGCATGGTAGACAGTCATGTCCAAATAAAGCTCAATAATTCTATTTATGTTTTAGCGTATGTTTAGCGTTTATATGTGAGATCAAAGATATTATAATTTCACAAAATGCAGGCGGCGACCGAAATGCCAGTTGGGTGCGAAAGCTAATTGAGTACGTTACTAGAATAAATATGCACAAAAATCAAGACACTTTGAAAAAAAGTTTTTTTAGCAAAAATATCGCGAAAAATAATTAAAATACTACTTACTAACATATCTGGTCGAAAACAAGCCGCGTTCGTCTCGAGGACGTCGCGAGGAAACGGCCGAACATCCGTTCAAGCAACAAAGCCCGTCGATATCTCTCAACTCTCCCGAGACTATGGAAGCGAATACTGGAAACCGGCCGGTTTCAATAATTTGTAAAGAAGGATGTCCGGTTGGAAGCACGGGAGCCCGTCGCCGACAAAAGAGACGTCGCCTGTCAGAAAGGAGCCACCCGCATCTCTAGGGTCTCCAAGAGCGAGCTTGCATCCCGGTGGCTATTTATCTGCATTGAATGGTGAACAGAGCGGATGAACACAACATTATACCTCTCGGGCCGCCTCGCTCAGCTCACCTTTGACAGCCTCTAGATGTGGGTTAATTCGCTGCAGTAAAGTACAAGTGCAAAAAGCATACTGCAAAATATATGCGCGACAGAGCACCGAAATTCGATAAGGCTAATTTCCTCCGTGGTACGTCGTTAGCCAGGTATATGGGCACCTGATGTTTACCTGCAATTGCCGATTTTGTCCTCGCCAAACTCGAAACTCACATTGAGACGTCCACACCGACAGCAAGGCCCGAACGCGTTTGGAGTCTGCCCCGCAACAAATCGCACGGCAATTGAGTATGCAAATGAAGCCTGTTGAAATCCTTGTGTCGAAGTTTTCAGGGGTTTGACAGACCCATTGCGTGCCCAATTGATCAAGTGTATTAAGGTTATCAAGACGCTTTGGGAAAGCTGCTCTTGCGCACTTGGATATCGTGGATTTAAAGAGTGCACTGTCCAAAATAAAGATGAAGAGAGTGCCGAAATCGAATTAGAGACCAACGCGATCCTTCAATTTCTCCCCAATTTCTGGAGACGCAAGAGAGCTATGAAGCCAGAATTGCCATGCGAGCTTTGAGAGTGCTGGATCGCTTGAGCAACGCCGAAAGCGTTCGTGCAGAAAACCTGCAAATCAAAGACCAATGTGTCCTAATCTACTAGGTAAACTTATGATTGTCTTTTGCAATGTTCTCGAAGTTACGTCGCATTTTATGTCGATGATCTTTTCCTAACAGCTGACAATGATGGGGCTCTTGCTGAATTCAAGGAGGAACTTAAACGATATTCGATCTCAAATACCTTGGAGAAATTTCTGAATGCCACGAAATCGAATGAAATTTCTGAATGCCACGGAATCGAATACACGAGCTGATTCGGGGTACAGAATGAATCAAGTCAAATAATTTCTAAAATTGTTGAAAAGCTTCGAAAACGAGAATATTGCACCACGGGCTACACCAATGAGACCAGCATACCAAGGGTATGGATCGAGCAACGTGCCTAAAGAAGACGCATTCATAAAAACCCCAATCGACAGGTCCAAACCGTTGTCCATGAAATTGAGAAAGAGATACGAAAGTGCAATTGGGAGCCTTCAATGGGGTACGAACTACACCAGGCCGGATCTCTCGATCGCAGTGAACACCCTCTCGAGAAAATGCTCAAATCCATCAACAAACGACTACAAAGACCTTATATACTGCCTTGTCATGAAAACGATAGACCAAAACGATATACCAAGAGTCAGTTTACAACAAACACAATAACCCGGAAAAAGAGGGAGAATTCACCATCGAAACCTTCACAGATGCGTCATTTGCTCCTGGATCCGATGCTAAACTGACCATGGGGTTCGCGATGTATGCAAACCGAAGTCTTGTATCTTGGGGAACAAAGAAGCCAAAGAACATAACCAAAAGTACAGCAGCCACAGAGTTGGTGGCATTAGGCTTGGCCGAAGACCGGACCGTCAGACTTGTCGAGTACATCAAGGATTTGGGCTGCACAGTGAGCAGCATGAAAATCTACGAGGATAACCAAGCCGTTCTAGTGTGCTGCTGTGACAAATCATTGTCACACTCTAGATGATTAGTAGACATTGAGATGAAGTCAATCAGACAGAAACTACAACAAGGTTCATTTCTGAGGGCCTCGCGTGCGTGTCCGAGCTAAGCGGTGTCCGAGCTGGCCGGTGTTCACGTTACATCATCTTTCTTCTCCGGCCCTGCCCAGCCTTTGGGCTGAATCAGTGTTGTTAAAGATAGAGTATTACTAATTTTTACACTTTACTTTAGAATTGGTAATACAAAAAAGAAATATCACAATATTACAAATAGTTATATGTAAAGGTCCCGCATCGTTTAGTACGACTATGCCTGTTTTTCGCCCCGATGCACCCTCTCAGCTCTCATTTACTCACGCAATTTTCGA